>CM076582.1:464395846-464687935 GCA_034641835.2 Pinus albicaulis
TAAGGGTTCATATTCCAAGGGTATAAATAATTCTTACATTTTATAATATTAGCTCTAGGGTTTAATATAAATCTCTTGTGTTTTTAAAATTGATTGCTTGCATTTTTTAATCCCTTGGGATTATAATATTTTCCGAGGTGTTTACTAATTCCTTGGGTCTATAATATTAAATGTTTGGGTTTATTTGTTCCTTAAGATTATAATATTAATATTTCCTTTCGTTTATAATATTAATATTTCTCCCTTAGGTTTATAATATTTTCCCCTTATGTTTACTAATTTTTTGGGTTTATAATATCAAATGTTTGGGTTTATTTGTTCCTTAAGTTTATAATATTAATATTTCCTTTGGTTTAATCATTTAATCCCTTGGGTTTATTAATTCTTTGAGATTAAAATATTAATTCCTAGGGTTTATTAATCCTTTGGGTTTTTAATATTGGTTTTTTTGTTTGGGTTTTTAAGATTCTCTCAACATTTAAATCAAGCATGGTGAACAATGTTTATTTCATGGTTTATAGTATTTATATAAGAGTTTATGTATTTAAGGGTTTATAATATTAATCTCTTAAGTTCAATATTATTCCCTTAGGTTTATAAACCCTTGGCTTTTTAGTATCAATCCCTTGGATTTATTACTTCCTTGGGTTTTTAATATCAATCCATTTCGTTTGTTGATCCTTTAGTTTATTAATTCATTAAGTTTATTATAGTAACAATCCCTAAGTTTGATTGATCACTTCAGTTTATAATATTAATAATCTTGTGAGTCTATCATTCATTTTCATTTCAAACATTAATTTCTAGGCTTTATTAATCTCTTATGTTTTTAATATCGACCCCTTGGGCTTGTTGATCCCTGGGTTTTTAATATTTACCCATTGTGTTCACTAATTCCCTAGGTTTAAAATATTAAACCCTTGGGTTTATTAGTTCTTTTGGTTTATAATATTATTAATCCATTAGTTTTATTTATATTTTGAGTTTAAAATATTAATTCTTAAAATTTATTAATTTCCTGGGTTTTTTATATTAGTTTTCTGGGTTTATTGATTCTTGAGTTTTATTAATCACTTGTGTTTATTAATAATTGGTATTTATAATATTTATATGTTGGGTTTATAATATTAATAATCCCTTGGGTTTATTGATGTTTTTTGTTTATAATATTAATAATTTCGTGGGTTTGTTGATCCATTGGGTTTATAACATTGTTCCCTTGAGTTTTCTTTAGTAATATTAGTCCATTTGGTTTATTTAATCCAAATATATTAAATGAATGGGTTTATTTGTTCCTTAAGTTTACAATATTAATAACTCCTTTGATTTATCATTTAATTCCCTGAATTTATTAATCTCTTAAGCTTTAAAATATTATTTCCTAGGCTTTATTAATCGTTTTGGTTTTTTAATCCCTTGCGTTTATGAAATTCCAATACAAAGTGTTAAATATTAGTAGTATTATTTATATTAATCCATGGTCCAATGCCACACATGTCAAATATTCGATCAATGGGAAAACAAACCATGGTCAACTATTGTCAATCGTCATTAGGCATAGATGATCATGGTCTACCATGGTCGGGGGTCACATTGTGACAAATCTTGTCTCAATATGAAAAACAACCATGGCCACCAATGGTAATCCTTTGTTCAATGTCTCATTGTGACAAAGATTGTCTCAATGTTTAAATCAGCCATGGTCAACCATGTTTATTTCACGTTTTATAGTATAAATATCTAAGGATTTATATACTAAAGGGTTTAACCATGGTCAATCATCGTCAGCCATAGTCAATAATGGTTTACCATGGTCAAATGTCACATTGTGACAAATATAATCTCAATATGAAAATCAACTATGGCCACCCATGGTCATCCTTTGTCCAACGTCGCATTGTGACAAAGATTGTCTCAATATTTAAATAAATCATGGTCAACCATGTTTTTTTCATGGTTTATAGTATTTGTGTAAGATTTTATATACTTAGGGGTTTATAATATTAATCTCTTATGTTTAATATTACTCTCTTCGTTTAACCTTTTATTTTTTAGTACTAATTCCTTGGGTTTATAATATTAAATGCTTGAGTGTATTTGTTCCTTAAGTTTATAATATTGATAATTCCTTTGGTTTACAATATTAATATTTATGCCTTAGATTTATAATATTTTTCCTCAAGGTTAAATAATTTCTTGGGTTTATAATATTAAACTCTTGGGTTTATTTGTTCTTTAAGTTTAAAATATTAATAATTCCTTTGGTATATAATATTAATTCCAAGTATTTATTAATTGATTGGGTTTTTAATATTATTTTGTTTGTTTGAGTTTTTTAGATTGTTTCAATGTTTAAATCAAAGATGGTGAACAATGTTCAATCCACGATTTATAGTATTTATCTAAGGGTTTATATACTTAAGGGTTTATGATACTAATCTCTTAGGTTTAATATTATTCTCTTATGTTTATAAACTCTCAGTTTTTTAGTATTAATCCCTTGGTTGATTCATGTAACTTTATCAATATTTTGTATTTAAATATTATTTTTTAGTCTTTATTAATATTTTCTGTTTCTAATATGGCTCCATTGGGTTTGTTGATCCCTTAGGTTTTTAATATATATCCTTTTGGTTTACCAATTCCTTGTGTTTATAATACTAAACCCTTGGGTTTATTAATTTTTTTTGGTTTATAATATTAATAATCCCTTGGGTTTACTAATCAGTTGAGTTTAAAATATTAATTCTTAGGATTTATTAATTTCTTGGGTTTTTTATATTAATTTTTTATGTTTAATATATCCTTCGGATATATTTATAGTATTTATCTAAGTGTTTATATACTTAAGGGTTTACTATATTGATCTCTTAGGTTTAATATTATTCCCTCAGTTTTATAACCTCTTGGTTTTTTATTATTAATCCCTTGGTTTTATTATTTCCTTGGGTTTCTAATATTAATCCGTTGGGTTTAACGATCCTTTATTTTATTAATTCATTGGTTTTATAATATTAAAAATACTTAAGATTGATTCATCACTTCAGTTTATACTATTAATAATCATGTGAGTTTATCAATCCTTTACATTTAAAATATTAATTCTTATGTTTTATTAATCTCTTGTGTTTTTAATATGCATCCCTTGAGCTTTTTGATACCTTAGGTTTTTAATATTTATCATTTGGGTTCACCAATTCCTTAGGTTTATAATATTAAACCCTTGGGTTTACTAGCTCTTTTTGGTTTATAATATTAATAATCCCTTGGTTTTATTAATCTCTTGAGTTTAAAATACTAATAATTTGGATTTATTAATTTATTGGGTGTTTTATATTAGTTTGTTGTTTTTAATATATCCCTTAGGTTATATTTATATGATTTATCAAGGGTTTATATACTTAAATGTCACACCTCCCATTTACCTTCCCAATTTTTTATTTTTTTTCAAGCATTCATCTTTTCAATTATAATTCTAGAAAGATACTATACCATAATTATGTTGGTTTATTCAAATCATAATTATTTGCCCAATTACGATTAATTTACCTATCTCAACTATATCCAACCCAATTGGATATAACAACATTAGTACTACCAAACATAATTATATTTAAAATACAAACACAATGGTTTTGTTTATCCCAATCCCACTTTTATATCTCACCTTCGTTTATATAGTAATGAACCTTTGATCATTCAATATATTTTTATAGTTTGATAGATAGATGGGGAAACGATTCACTTTTCACATGTTAACCCTTTTGTTATAATTCGATAGACCTATGTGAGACAACTTCGGTTACACCTGTTCACCACTCGTTTACCAAGTATGAACCATAGTTGGATTTAATTTATCCATGTTGCTATCTATGCGTACAGGGACTCATGGCCATTCATTGAATTCTTGTCAACATTTATATTCAGATCGAACTCATTTACTTTGGTCTCCACGTAATATGAATTGGAAATTTGATTTAAATGAGTTGAGACGTGAAGCTCGTTTTCCACGTAAGCCTTTATATGATTTTGAGTCTCGTTGTATGGTTTAGAATGGGTCTCATTCATTTTGCGGTCACGTGGGTTTGCTTCCACGTAACTCTAGAACTCACCACACCAGCCTACCCTGGTGAAATTGCAGTTTCTATGGCACGGCCAGCCTGCGGTGACATTTATGGTATTGCTAATCACATTGAATGTTGAACGTATTGGTGTACATGACACATCCAGCCCTTTGATCCGTGGCTTCACCCTTGTGATCTCGCCATGTGGACGATGAGGATTCACCGAGGCGTTAGGGTTTCATGGATATAAATTTGCATTGTTAATTTATTGGACAGTTATTTTCCCTTATTACTTGTTCGATTTGTCCCTAGCTAGTGAACTTCGACGCTCTGGAGATTTGAGCGTGATTCAGTTCAGACTTCGACGTAGTCCCTCGTTTCGTTTGGCAACACAGGTATGATAATTCCGGATGGTTGGAAATTTACGCTCTGTTCTTACCACTTAATATGGATTTTTCCCTATCTTGTTCAGAGTTACGATCATTGATTTGGGCAGGGACTGGAGTCTTGTATTTCAATGGATAGTTTCCCATCATTTTTTCTCAGTTAATTTATGTCTGATAATTTATTTAATTTTCCCTTACAGAGAATTTGTCGTCTACACTTCGACTGATTCGATTTGCTTGTTTTAACCTCATTTTTTTCGGTATTTCCTTTCACATATTCTCAAGAACAGGACTGAACCATTGTGATGACGGTTTTTCGAGGGATATTCATCCTCTACCTTATGCCCATCGGAAGTTTATCCGAGTCCTTCGCATGGCGATAGAGGAATGTAACCCATTTCGACATTCGGGTTCGTTCTTTTCCTCGACCTGTATAGGTAGGAATTTCTACTGCTCGTTTATACAAGTGCAAACTATTTTATTCCTGTGGTGACGCCCACTCTCCATCTTGTGCTTATTTATGTCATGCCCCTATGCATATGACAGGTCCTCGACAGTTTGGAGGTTTTCGTGCCTCAGGTAAATGTTCGTTTCTCATTTATCAAATTTTTGTTTTGATAGCATTCTTTTTCTTTCTAAATCGTATTCATATTGGGGGTTTGACTCTTGCAGGTATTCACGACTGTCTCCTTACTCTCTCTTGACCCACGAAAGTCGTAGCTCCCTTCAGCACTAACATAAAATTCCTTTGGCCTTTCCAGGTCGGTACTCGCCGAACGCTGGTTTGAAGAAACCAGTCCTCCTCACCTCATTCTAGAAACGTTTTCGACAGCTTAATAGCTTTGATTGATGTTGTTGTATAATTTTGGCTATTAAAATTTTTGGGTTTCGACCCTGACTCGTTCCTTATCTCAATTTCGGAAAAAATATGATTATGATACTGTCCCCATGCCACAGCGGACTTGTAACGTTGAATTTTTGTTTATATAACTCTGTCAGTTTCCTAATATCAATTTTTCTTACAGTTATTCTTATGTATATACAACAAGGATATTAATTTGTTCTTTTAGCTTGGGTTCAGGTTAATACTTATTTATGGCATTATTCTGCAACTACATGTATCCCTACTTGGTTATATTTTGTTGCCTTAATGCTTACAGCCCATACATAGGTTAAATTATATTCCGGAAAGTAGTAATTTATGTTAATGAACAGTTTAACTATGCTCTCCCGCAGTGTAAGTTCGGTTGCACATAGTTTTATAACTCCACATTTTATTTTAGCTTTCCAGTGATTATTCTGCCTCATTTATTCTTACCATCAGCATGCTAGTAGTCAAAGACATTTTGTGTATGTTTCTCCTACTACACTGACTTGTAGTTTGATAATAACAGTGAGTTAAATCTACTTAGTATTCTTGAAATAGAACAAGTATATAACAACTCTGCTCTTTACATTGTTCCAGTGCTTCATTAAGTATCTTATAATTAATTTGCAAATGATATTTGTCTACCTTTTTAGCATCATCTCTCGTCAAGCTTCATGAATACTTACTTGGGATATGTTAATATATATATATATTTATGTCTAGAAGACTTTTGCATTTCTAGTATTCCACTATACACTCTTGCATTTAATTCACCTGATAGAATAGAATACTTACAACTAAATATGCTCTACTGTTGTGAAATCTGCATGTTGACTATTTATTTAACTTTCTTTCCCATATTAATTTTAACCTCTATAGTAATAAGGGTTTATTGAAATAAGTAGAACTAGGAAATCTCATGCTAACTGATAATTTCTTCCTTCCGTTGTGGAATTAACTTCTTATATGCAGAAATAACTTACTATTGGACTTCTCGTTACCTATGAATGTTGTGCTGACCCTACAGTTAGTCTATAAAATCTTTTCTTTCTCATTTAATGCACAATTTTAATTACAGTTCGTCTACTGCTATTTTCCAATATAGTACAGAAACTCTCATACTAATTTATCCTAATCATGCTCATAAATTTATACTCATGGATCTGAAGTAGTTTAAAGCACATTATCTGTAGAGGATGTGTATCCTCAGATTTAAACCAACCTTGTTTTAGAGTTTCTGTTGGATTCTACTCTACAGAATTCTTCTCTACAACCATACAGAATTATAAAGGTGAATGCCTTATGATTAATTATGTTAAATGTAGCACTAATAAATCTACTAATATATAAATCAACTGTTATATGTAGCCAATTCATACTATATGAAGTAAACACATCAATAAATTTAGAGACATACCACTCATGCAATTGACCAACCTCCCAACCTTAGAGTCCGTTTGTCTCCCAGAACTCACCCCCGAGCTGAGATCATCTTCAAGAACAGATCAACCTCTAATCTGTTTAGGAGTAGCTTATTTAAGCTATTGTTCCCCAAAGCATGTTTCTAATTCTGCGTCCAAAATCTCAAGATGCTTTTCTTCCTGTTTGCCTAGGCTTCCCATTTTAGGGATTCCTTAAAGCTGTTTTATGCTTTTCCCAGCTTTTCCAGCTTTTTACCTCTTCCCAACTACTTTCCTCATCATTAGGGAATTTAGATTTTTCCTCAAAAATCTAAATTTAGAAATAATTACTTTCAAGGATTTTTGAAAGATTGTGGGGAAATATTTGCCTCATCCATCCTCATGGATTTAGCAAGTGATCTCATAATTCTCATTTTGGTCAATCTGCACAACATCATTTTATTCATTTACTCAATTAAATATTTAATTACATTCACAAAAAATTTATCCTTTGAGGTCCACTCCCCTTAGGATTAAAGTTCAAATGTCTAGCTTTGAAATTCAAACACATAAATTGGGGGTGTTACATTAAAGGTATATAATATTAATCTCTTAGGTTTTATATTATTCCCTTAGGTTTATCACCCCTTGGTTTTGTATTATTAATTCCTTGGGTTTTTAATACCAATCCATTGTGTTTATTGATCCTTTAGTTTATTAATTCATTGAGTTTATAATATTAACAATCCCTAAGGTTGATTTTTCACTTTAGTTTATAATATTAATAATCATGTCAGTTTATCAATCCATTGTATTTAAAATATTAATTCTTAGGCTTTATTAATCTCTTGTGTTTTTAATATGGATCCCTTGGGATTATTGATCCCTTAGGTTTTTAATATTTATTCCTTGGGTTGTGTATATAATATTAAATCCTTGGGTTTATTATTTCTTTTGTTTTATAATATTAATAATCCCTTGGGTTTATTAATTTCTTGAGTTTAGAGTATTAATTCTTAAGATTTATTAATTTCTTGGGTTTTTTATATTGGTTTATTGTGTTTAATATATACCTTGGGATATATTTATAGCTTTTATCTAAGGGTTTATATACTTAAGGATTTATAATATTAATCTCCTAGGTTTAATAATATTCCCTAAAGTTTATAACTCGATTTTTTATTATTAATCCCTTTGGTTTATTATTTCCTTCGATTTTTAATATCAATCCATTAGGGTTATTGATCCTTTAGTTTATTAATTGATTGGGTTTATAATATTAACAATCCTTAAGGATTCATCACTTCAGTTTATAGTTTTAATAATCATGTGAGCTTATCAATCCTTTTTATTTAAAATATTAATTCATATATTTTATTAATATCTTGTGTTTTTAATATGGATCCCTTGGGCTTGTTGATCCCTTAGATTTGTAATATTTATCCCTTGGGTTCACCAATTACTTGGGTTTATTATATTAAACCCTTGTGTTTATTAGTTCTTTTGGTTTATAATATTAATAATCCCTTGGGTTTATTAATCTCTTGAGTTTAAAATATTAATTCTTAGTGTTTTTTAATTTCTTGGATTTTTTTATTATTTTATCGTACTTAATATAAAAAATATTAAAAATTAAATTAATAAATATATAAACATTATTGGTGGTTTTTGTAAGAGATATACACTTATTATAACTAATAATAAAATACTATTATTATGTTATATTTGAATTATATTATAGTTTGAGTAATATATATATATATATATATATATATATATATATATATATATATATATATATATTAGGTATTGAGGGGCTTTCGTAGTGTATTATATTTGATATCATATTTTTGGATTCAATTTCTTCAAGTAAGTCATTCGCCTATGAACATTTCTATGAGAGATAGTCATAAGTGACTAATTTCTCTTGATTTTTGGATAGTCTTCTTAGAATTGATTACATCGGATGATGCTCACAGAAGTGAAGGAATGAGATTGAAACTAGTAAAATGAATCGCATAGCGTCAATCATCACTTCTGAAAGTGATGATTGCCACTATGTGACTCATTACACTAGTTTCAATCCCACTTCTTCACCGGTGTAAACATCACCCGACTCATTCAATGCTAAGTGAACTATTCAAAAATTGTGAGAAATTAGTCAATTACGAATGCCTCTAATCGAAATGGTCATTGATGAATGACTTACTTAAAGGAGTTGAATCACGAAATATGATATCTAACATATTTTAGTTTAATATATAACATGCATATAGTTAATTTTTTAATAAATTATAAGTAAATATGTAACATATTAGTAATTATATTCATAAATATATAATAGTTATTTTGTTAAAACACATATTATTAATAAGAACTAAATGTTATCATTATGTTATATGTAAATTATATTAATGTTTTAAATATAATTATTAATATATTATTAAAATTTTATCTAACGACTTTATATTATTTTAATATACAAAATAGTGTTAACATAATAATTATAATTATATAAATATGAAATACTACGATTATTATTATTTATATAGTTATTAATAATTATAAATAATAGTTTTTTCACAAAATATGTATTAATGTGATGCATCTTAAATATAGGTATATCAACCACATTGGTATTGTAAATATGTTTTATTAGTAAATGTAGTTGTGCTAATATATATCATTGAAATTAAGCTTTGTTTATTCATACTTTGAAACCAACCACTGAACTATCTATTAAATTAGTTAGTTACTCGAAATTAACAAAAGGTAGATATTATTTAATTACGTTTATTTAATCATTAAAGTCACGGAATAATTGTTTTTTGAAAACTCTTGCGGTGTCCTCTTACCTCAAGATTTGAGTAAAAGATATATACCATCGGCTACATAACATTCCAACCCAAAAATTTATATAAAAAGTTCATAGACATAGAAATCAAAGGATACATAGAAGTTAATGAAGCCCTCAATCTAGATTAGGTCTCGACATCTCTGCATTAGAAGCTCAGGGTTCTGCAATTTACATATCATACACCTTACAATAACTATGAATAGGGTGATTATGGTTATTATTTCATTGACATCATTAATGTATGAGTGGAAATATGCCTTGATTCTTGATATACAAACACACAACTTACAAGAGAATGCTTTCACCATTTTAAGCTGTTACAAAACATATCCGACCTGCATGGTTCTTATTTTCCTTTTCCTGTGTGGTTCTTTCTGCTGTTGCTCAGCATGTAGGTTTTATAAAGTGGCGTAATCCATTTTAAAATATTTAGAGAGAATAGAACAATTGTTAGTATTATTGATTTAATTGAATACTATTTCTTTTTTGTCCTGTTTTTATATTGTTTATGTATTTTTATTAGAAATTATTAAATATAATATGAACTAACATTCAACTTGTATCCGAACCTTTATAAAAAAAAATAGCTAAGAATATTCTAAGGAACCCAAAGAGAATCTTCTATGTAACGCATAGAGTTGCACACGTCTTAAAAAGTCAATAGCTCAAATCATGGCGAAGGATTCATTGCTACCGAGAGTAGGAATATCAACCTTGTATCTATTGTTTTAAAAAGTCAATAGCTAAAATCATGCCGAAGGATTCATGGCTACTAGAGTAGGAATGTGAACCTTATATCTATGGTTTTGGAACATTGGAGGTACAAAGAATAAGATGTACCATCCTCAATATTCATGAAATAAACATCAATGTTAGAAGAACAAGTGAAAGTCAAGTCCGTGAGGAAGAGAAAATATCGGCAACGGTTACGAATTTATGATGGAAATATATTTTTCGATAAGTCACATATACAATGTATAGGTTGAAAATGTATATTATAATTTCTGAATGTGGTAGAACAGGATTTGAAATTAACAAACAAAGGGTTGATTTTATGAAAGAGAATAAGGAGCTAGGTTTTTTTTTTATGGATAAAATATTCACGAAAAAAATGAGAATTATAATTATAATATGTAGTAGTTATATATACATTTAAGAGATGATATTTACAACCGGTAAAGAATTTATATCATTCAAATCAAAGTAAAGCAAAGTAATGTGAATTTAAAAGAAAGTAAGGTGAAAAGCAGTCAAGATTTTGAAAATTACAATGTGGTAGTTACATATATATTTAAAAGATGATATTTACCAGGATTTGAAATTAACAAACAAAGGGTTGATTTATGAAAGAGAATAAGGAACTAGGTTTTTTTTTATGAATAAAATATTCACGAAAGAAATGAGAATTATAATTATAATATGGAGTAGTTATATATACATTTAAGAGATGATATTTACAACAGGTAAAGTATTTATATCATTCAAAGCAAGGTAATGTGAATTTAAAAGAAAGTAAGGTGAAAAGAGGTCAAGATTTTGAAAATTACTATGTGGTAGTTACATATATATTTAAAAGGTGACATTTACAATGGGTAAAGTATTCATATCATTTTAAGAAAAGTAATGTGAATTTAAAAGCAAAGAACTTGATCACATATACATTTAAAAGATGATATTTACAATGGGTTAAGTATTCATAGAAAATTAATGTGAATTTAAAAGAAAATAATGTGAAAAGAAGTTGAGAATTTTATACGTGTGGTTTTAGTATTTTTTTTAGATATAATTATAATTTATAGTATATATATTTTAGGTGAAGATGTGATGTTGGATTATATTTTTATGTTTTTTTTGAAAAAATTATAATTTTTTTAGCCAAAACATTTTTTCTCTTTAGAATTTCATTTTACGATAAAAAAAAGTTGTGAGAACTTTATTAGTTTTCTATTACTTATTTTTTGGAATTTTTCTATACACATTTGATATGTGACCTTAAAATTTCTTTGAGTGTGTGCTCTTTAACAATTAAAGGATTCATAAAAAGTTATGTTCAAAAGCGTTGGTGCATTCTTTGAAAACTTTTTGTTTTTGAGAAAAAAAATGTGTTACAACAATTTAGGCAGAGTCTACTTCAGTTTCATTATATTTACGAAACCAACTAAGGCATATCATAATTACTAGAATTTTTTGAACTACTCCAATATGAAAAAACTGCATATTTTGAATATGTTTCGGCTCCCACAAAATTTCTCAACATATAAATTATAAACTAAAAATCTAAAAACTACCCATTAGAAATGACAGACCAATGTAGTGCACCATAAGTTTTCCAATTTTTTTTTATAGTGTATTTTGGAGGATACAAAATATTGATTTCACTGAATCATAATCACCTTCAGAAATTGTTTGCACCCATTTTATTACAAAATTAATTAAAATTAGTAAATATTTATGAATTTCCATAGTTATATTTCTTGAAAGTAGATTGAATTTTGAAAATGCTTGTCTTGGTTCTGACAGTTAATTTATAAAGTTACATGGAGTTTAATCAGTCCAAAGTTGAAGAGTTATGTTCAGAGGCGAGTCGCTGCATAATTGTAGACATGTTAGTTCAGTTGAACATTTAAAAAGGTTCGGCCTAATTGCTTTTTGTCCCGACGGCCCGTCAATTCTAACGTCACAAAAGTTTTGCCGAACTTTTTACAAAATTTCGGCTGAACTTTTAATCGACATTTACGTCGGCCAAAAAATTCGATGAAGCCCCTCCAAAAAAACATTTCACGGCTATATAAACAGCCGAAAATGGAATCATTATTTTTGCATAAATTCACACATTTATTCATTTGGGCTGATTTTGCAAAGGAATTTTTTTTGGGCTTAATTTTCAATGGAATGTTTTTGGCTTAATATTCAAAGGACATTTTTTGAAGGTATGTGATGCATTTTTTGGAGGTATGTGATAATTTTTCAGATGTTTTTTGCGCTTAATTTTCAACGGATATTGTTTTGGAGGTATTTTGTTTTTAGAGGTTTTTGGGATTAATTTTCAAAAGACATTTTTTGGACATTTTTCAGGCTTAATTTTCAAATGACTCTTTTAAGGCTTAATATTCAAAGGATATTTTTTGGAGGTATTTTTTAGAGTGATATTTTTTTAGAGGCGTTTTGGGCTTAATTTTCAAAGGACATTGTTTGGAGGTATTTTCTTTTTAGAGACATTTTTTTAGAGGTTTTTGGGCTTAATTTTCAAAGGACATTTTTTGGGGGTATTTTTTAAAGTGACATATTTTAATAGGTTGGGCTTAATTTTCAGTGGACATTTTTTGGAGGTATTTTGTAAAGTGGCATTTTTTAGAGTGTGTGTTTTGGCTTGAAGTAAATATTTTATAATGAGTTTTTAAAATGAGTTTTTCTCTAACTTTTTAAATGATTTTTTTTTTAAGGACTTGGAAAGAAATATTTTGAGCTTCTTTTCATTTTTAGAAAACATTTTTTTACTGAGGTTTTTTAAAGTAAGTGTTTTGGGTTGAAGTATGTCTTTTGTGCAAAATTTTTAAAGTGAGTATTTTTTTAAATTAAATCTTTTGTGATGTCTTTTTAATTGAGTTTTGTCTAAATTTTTGAAGGAAATTGTTTGAGATTCATACTCAATTACATGGGAAATCGAAGGAATAGCAAGAGAAAATATGATTGAACAAGAGACCCTAAGGAATGTATAGAACAGGGGAGAGAATATTGCAAAAAAGAGAGAGAAGAGCTCTCAAATATTGAAAGGGAAAATCAAACTCAACTAGAAGTTGAAGTAGCTATGAAAATGTAAATATTATGAATTTTATATTTAAAATTTTCCTAGTGTAAATTGTGAAACATAATTTTGAATTAATGAACTCATTTAAAACATGTTTTGCAATGTAAACAGAAAGAGATATTCCTCAAAACATTCATGATGAGATACAAAATTTTGAAACAGTAAGTAAAAGAGATATTGAACCAATGATTGATGATGGTGAAAATGTTGAAAGAAATTCAAGTGAAGAAATTGAATCACCTAGTATATATATATATATATATATATATATATATATATATATATATATATATATATATATATATATATATATATATATATATATATATATATATGTTGAACACATTTGTATTATTGAAACTAGACATATTTATTAATTTAGTTATTTATTGAATATGTAGATTTAATTTTAATATGTATAGATGAAATCAATATCGATGATGAGGTGTTAGAAATGTTGATGCTCACACATATGGAGATAAAAAATATGAAAATTTTATATGATATCGTGTTTATCGCATTATTGATTCGCTCTTTAAAGATGAAACTATGGCAGTTCAAGCCCAATAGAAAGGTCTCTTAACATCAAGGAAATTAAATGAAGCTACTACTTTATTGGGTATTCGAAAATCAAAAAAAGGTAAAAGAATGAAAAAAAATATGATACAAAATATAAATAGTGCTCTAAATTCAATTAGAAGATCTAGAAAGAAAAGCGATTTTGATGAACGTAGAGAAATACATATGGTAGTGGCTTCATCAAGTATTAAAGATAATCATTTGGTAAAATCTATGGCACGAGCATTAGGAACCTCACAAAAAACTTTACACAAATTGGTTGCAAATATATGTAAATCATGAACTCGCTTGTTGGAAAGCTAGTTGTAGGCAACCATCAAAGATAGACTTGGAGAAAATGTTAAAAAATAATATATGAATATTGGATGAAAAATTCTTGTGTTTCACCAAAATCAAGGGATGTGAGGTGAAGAAGAATAGCACGAAATCAGTATGAAGAACATCCAAAACATTTCTTGGAAACCACTCAGATAGAGTTGTCAACAAGTTCAAAGAAGAGAATCATGAAATTGATGTCTCAATCAGTGCTTTTATGCAACAAAAACCATGGTATGTGTTGTATCTTAAGAGAAAATTCCTGGCTGTGGAAAGGAATCAATGCTTAAGACATTTTTTAAAAATGTGTCACAAAAGTAATTATATCAAGCAATCTTCGTTTGATCCCTTTGGAAACTAATTCTTTAAAACCCTTAACAATATGGTATAATGAAAGACTCTACAATGTCATTAACTGCTGATATCTTAATGGAAAAGAAGAACTATAGAAGAAACTCAAAATGATATGTTGTAACACAAAATCTATCACTTTAAATTTTAGAATGAATTTATGGAGAGAGTGGAAACTCAAAATAGTATGTTGTAAACACGGAACCTACTACTTTCAAGTTCCAGAGAGAATTTGTGAAGGGAGAGGAGTTGGAGTGAAGGAGAAAAAATTAAGGTTATTTAACTCTTACTCTCAGATGTAATTAAGAGATTGGAAGCTACATTACTTCAATTCATTCAGGGAAGAAGGAACACAAAATAACACAGGAAAAATGAATCACCATCCACAGCCGTAGGAAATTTGATGCTCCTTTCATTAATTCCTTAGAAAAGTAAGTACCAAAGTTTTAGTCTTTGAGAGGTCCGAAACTGAGAACCCTTCTTCTTTCTTTCTGTCTTACTTAAATACATCAAAAAAAGTCCCTAACTGCTAGAACTTCTTCAAACTACTTCGAATACCTAAACTGTCAAAACTAATTATTACATTGCAATTGAGGACATCACTATAACTTCGATCTTAACAAACAAAGAAAACAAATTCAAACTTAAAATATTATTATTTTTTCTGAATTTGATTTATTGTTGATGCATCTCCCTGAAGTGTTGATGTATCTCCCTGACATATCAGACATCCTCGCCCTGCATTTATTCTAGGGTTTAATATTTTTATTTTCTATTTCTGATGTGGTATTTGAACATTTTTACAATAATTCATCTTTGCATAACTTGATCCAGTTGTTGTGTTTCCAATAGTGCCTGCATGTGCTTCTTTTTCCTGACTCTGCCTATGCCTCTACGTTTTAAAAAATGTTATCATGTCTCCTTTTGCCCGACTCTTCCTCTTCTTCTTGTGCCTATAGCATTCTGTATTCTCTTCTCCTTTACTCTACGTTGGGTCACTTACCCGAGTCCACCTCCCGCGTTCACATTTATTCATAAAACAACGCACCTGCACATAATCCTAGAGTTTAAATAAATTCAATTTTTCCTTTGAAAACTATCACATCTATGGCTTTATCGCATTTCACATTTCAACATTTATAACATATTCCTTAGTGCCATTCCTCCTAAGCTTGCAATGTGCGATATGCGATAAAGCTAGGGATGATGTGGAAAGTGGTGGTGGGGCCAATTGCAAATCGTAATTGTCGATATGAAACCTTGTCACACTTCACATTTAGGCCTTTATACCATATTCGTTAGTGCCATTCCTCTTAAGCTTGCGATGTGTGATGTGCGATAAAGGTAGGGATGACATGGCAAGTGAAGGTGGGGTTGATCGCAAATCGCAATTGTTGATATGAAACATTGTCGCACTTCGCATTTCGGCATTCATAACATATTCTTGAGCACCATTCCTCCTGATCTTGCGATGAGCGATGTGCGATTGAAATATATTAAATCATAGTTATGAGCCGCATCGCGTCTGACCCTTGTCGCATTTCGCATTTCAACATTTATAACATATTCCTGAGTTTCATTCCTCCTGATCTTGCGAAGTGCGATGTGCGATAAAGGTAGGGATTACATGGCAAGTGGAGGTGGGGCCGATCACAAATAACAATCGACAATATAAAACTTTATTCTATTCCTCCTTATCTTTGTGATTACGATTTGTGATATGGAGGCAGGTCTTCCACATGTGATTGTGATTTGTCCTTCGAACAATGTTTTGCATGTATATTTTCATGACTCGACCCTAACCTGTGTGCAATGTTCTGAATGCATCAATCGACCTGAATCTTGAACTGTTCTGCACGCGAATAAGCCTGAATTGACCCTTGTTGGATGCTTATCTTCTTTGTGTTTCCTCTGGCTTAGATTACACTTCCAATGATGCTGCTTCCCTGGTTTTGGTTCCAGTGAACATGTGAGGATGAATCCTACTCGAGCTCGTGATTATCCTTTTGAGCATATTATAGGTCTTCTTGAAATTTTAACAATTGTTCCTCAACAACCTTGAGTTTCTTAGAGCCTCTCTTGACTTTTAGCTGAGTCAAATTATGCTACAACATCTCGCTAAAATTGGGGACAAAACTTTGGTAACAAAGTGCTGAGAACTTCTACATCAATATCCTTTATTGGGCATGGAGTCAAAGAGAACTTGCAGATCAGTAGTTGTTATTAGGCATGGAGTCAATCCCAAATGGGAACTGATCCAGTATGAAATCCTCCATAAACCTGCTACGCTTTTGACTTTTTCCTTTATTGTTAAACTAAAAATACTGAACTAGAAATACTACAAATAAAAATGCTTAAATTTTGAGCTTATTTATGCACAAATCCTATATATGTATTCTTGTATGAACTTAATTAGGTGGAGTGAGCCTTCCAATGGCACCAATCCAACATCTGCATGTTAGGCCTGATGCCTCCATACTGTTGAAATTTGAAGATCACAATAGGGAGGCACCATGAAAGGTTTTCAGATACAAAGATTTGCACATAACTTAACCTTGGATTCATAGGTGGCTTGAAGGTGCTAATTGCAATTGCTAAAGAATCTACCTATCTATTCTCCTCCCTCGGAATAAATTGAATATTGAAGGCTTCTGGCGATATCAGCAAGAATCCAGCTCATGTGCCTTCCTTGGAGTAGGCACCATAAGTGTAGCATTTCCAAATATTTTTTGAGTGCAACTCATTTTTTACCACTTCTGAAGAGAGTTTCTTCACTGTGTCTTCAACAAAATTAGCATCTTCATGCAACATGAAACATGAAAGATATTATGTTTCTTCACTATAAATAGGGGAATTTCCTACATCTTTTGTGGTAGTGGTCTTCACGAACCTTTATTTCCTGCACAATCTCCTTTCTTCTCCATTAAAAACATGAATGATAGCATAAGTGAAATCTAATTTTAGAACACCTCCCAAATTTTCTCCCCAGGATCTTGACACAAGCATTCCAAACCTGGCTGGAATGTCAGCAACAACTACATCCATGACTATACTCTTTGCTGGAATTTGCACCAAAGAAACTACTACATCTTTAATTAACCTGACACATTTCACCCTTTTAAAATTAGAAGAATACAAATCCCTGTAAGGTTTGGTAATCTTCAAGTCCAATTCCTTCATAATAGACAATGACATGAGATTATGGGATGCTCCTGAGTCCAGCATACAATTATGGAGAGTAAAATCATGAAGAAATGGAGAAATATAGAATGGTGGAATAGAAGGATCTACTTCTTCTACATGAGAACCAAAGGTGATGACTGGCTTCTCTTCTTGTAAGTTCATTGTGTCACTTATATCTTCAATCTGTGTGAGATTAATAAATTTTGAAATCTCTTTCTTGTAGACTAGTATTTTAGCTAATTCTAGAAGAGGTACCTGAATTTTTACCTTCTCCAACTCTTTTGTCAAATTTAAAGCATGAGTTTGTTTAACATTATTTTCAGGTTCTTCTTCACTCGTTCTAGAATTTTCCACTTGTTCGGGTATAGGAACAACTCTCTCCAAAATATTAGTATCAATTGATTTTCTCTGGGAAGGTTCCCCCTGCTACACATATGTTCTATTAACTGAATTTACAGGTTTATCCCCATTACTGACTTTTTTTCCAGGGTCCTTTTATTGTGGAGTCACCATTGGAGGAGGAATAGAATCTTGTTGTTCACCTTCATTTATCATGCACTCTAGATCTCTTTCTAGACCTTAAATCATACTTTTTATGTAACTCAGCTTGCATGAAATATGTGAATTTCCTATAGTATTCATCCATTTAATTTTGATCAAAAGATACTTTAGATTCAACATATTCTCCCTCACAATCTTCCTCTTCATCCTCTTCTATTTTGTACATAGTAGATATTTGTATCTTCAGCCTCCTTTTGGTCATCTTCTGCTAACTCTCCGGGTGCTACTTCTATATACAATGGTGCTTAAACCTGGTCTTGATATTTTCTTTCCCTCTGCAAAATTTTTAGGCGTTGTCTTCTGAATTGAGGGTTTATCCCCCTCGATTTTGTTGTACTTGTATCTGGGAGTGTTTACTTTCCAATTCCATATTAACAAGCTTATTTTACAATTTTTTTATCACCTTTGTCATATCATCAATTCTTTGATCTTGTGGTTATTCTTATTTTTCTTTCCCCTTCGCCTTCCCAGCTGCAATCATATTAGCTTCAATTTCTAAAGCATCTGTATGTATCTGCTCTAGAGTAGGGGATCTCCTTTATCTAAGTGTGAAACTAAAATTAGCTTCAAAAGCCCCAGAAAAAACCACCTTTGTCCAAAAGGAGGGGGCTTCATTTCTACAGGAAAACTATTATACAATTTATTGAATCTTTTGATAAAAGATGATATATTCTCATCTGGTTTTCTTTTGATTGCATTGAATTTTGTTAGCGAATATCCATGATCCCTTTTTTCACCCCATCTCTGAATGAATTGATTTTCGAGTTATTCCCATGTATTAATAGAATTAATTGGAAATCCCTTAAGCCAATTTCTAGCCTCTCCATCTAGAGGCTAAAAAAAAGCCTCATTACAACATCAAGATATTCTACATTCAGATTTTCAGCAAAATTACAAAAAAAGGGCAAGTGTTTCTCTGTAGTTATTTCATCTTCTCCAGTAAAATGTGGGAGTAATTTAAGATAATCTTGAGGCGTCACATTCATTGGTTATGGAAGGTTAAGTGGAGCATATCTGTTCAACAGAAAGGTTGGTGCTGCCATGTTTTCACCTTGATTAATTTTTCCTTGGTCAGAAATAGTCAACGAACTTGTTGTGAAAATGAACAGAGGTAGAGGTAAAAATGATATGGGAGTTTTTTGATGGACAATGGAAGAGGCACTAACTACTGGATTTTTTTCATCTTGAGTAGAAGTAAAAGAAACAGACTCAAAGGAGTATTCTTCCAACTTAGGGTCTGGAAAATAAATTGGCGTGAAAGGTGAATTTGTTGCAAGAAAGGAAGTACTTTAGAGATATCTTCAAACAAAGGATTACTAGAACAACTTCCAGGAGTAGAAAATGTACGACTAGGTGTTTAGGGGGTTTTGGGTTTCCGATCCATTTTAGAAACCAATATTTCAAGGTCTAACAAAGCAAGGACCTTCTGTTGTGAGTTATCCGACCTCGTGTGAGGCCTTTTGTGAACCATAATTCGGAGAAGAACAAACACATCAAAATATTTCCTCCTCACTGAACAACCAGAGGAAATAATGTGAAAAACCTAGGGAAAATTAACTTCATCCCTTCATCCTTGGCAAAGGTGCCAAAAAACATGGTATATTAAGAGAAAATTCCTTGGTTGTGGAATGGAATCAGTGATTAAGACATTTTTAAAAATGTGTGAAAAAATTAATTATATCAAGTGGTCTTCACTCAAACTCTTTGGAAACTAATTATTTAAAACCCTTAACAATCTGTTATAATGAAAGACTCTACAATGGCATCAACTACTGAGATCTGAATGGAAAAGAAGAACTATAGAATAAACTCAAAATGATATGCTGTAACACATAATATATCACTTTAAATTTTAGAATGAATTTATGGAGAGAGAGGAAACTCAGAATAATATGTTGTAAACACAGAATCTATTACTTTTAAGTTCCAGAGAGAATTTGTGAAGGGAGAGGAGTTGGAGTGAAGGAGCGCAAATTAATTTTATCTAAATCTTACTCACATATGTAATTAAGACACCGACAACTACATTACTACACTTCATTTAAGGAAGAAGTAACACAAAGTGCACAATAAAAACAAATCACCATCAACAGTTGCAGGAAACTTGATTCTTATTTCATTAATTACTTAGAAAATTAGGTAAAAATGTTTTATTCTTCGAGAGGTACAAAACTCGGAATCCTTCTTATTTATTTTTGTCTTGCTTAAATACATCAAAAATAGTTCGTAAGTGCTAGAACTTCTTGAAACTACTTCGACTACCTAAATTGTTAAAGCTACTTATTACATTGCAATTAAGGACACCACTATAGCTTCAATCTTAACAAACAAAGAAAACAAATTAAAAATTGAAATATTATTCTTTTTGCTCAATCTGATTTGTTGCTGATGCGTCTCCCTGAAGTGTTGATGTGTCTCCCTGACAGATCAGACATACTTGCCTTGAATTTCTTCTAGAGTTCAATATTTTTATTTTTTGTTTCTAATGTGGTAAACAAATAGTTGTGCAATAATGCATCTTTGCCCGACTTTACCCAACTGTTTTGTTTCCAATAGTGCCACCATGTGCTCCCTTTGCCCGACTTTGTTGATGCCTCTACATTTCAAAAAATGTTATCACATCTCCTTCTACCCGACTCTACCTCTTCTTCTCATGCCTGTAGCATTCCATATCATTTTCTCTATTTTGGGTCACCTACCCGAGTCCACTACTCGCATTCACGTTTCTTCATAAAACAATGCAATTGCACATAATCCTGGACTCTAAATAAATTCAATTTTTCCTTTGAAAAATATCGCGTCCATCCCTTTATTTTATATCGCATTTCGGAATTTATAACATATTTCTTAGCACTATTCCTCCTGAGCTTGCGATGTGTGATGTGCAATAAAGGTAGGGATGACATGGAAAGTGGAGGCGAGGCTGATCACAAATTGCAATTGGTGATATGAAACCTTGTGGCACTTTGCATTTCGGCCTTTATAACATATTCCTTAGCACCATTCCTCCTGAGATTGCGATGTGTGATGTGCGATAAAGGAAGGGATGATATGGCAAGTGGATGTGGGGCAGATCAAAAATCAAAATCGGCGATATGAAACCTTATCAAACTTCACATTTCTACATTCATAACATATTCATGAGCATCATTCCTCCTGATCTTGCGATGTGCGATGTGCGATTGGAATATAATAAATCATAGCTCTGAGCTACATCGCATCCAGCCCTTGTCACACTTCACATTTTGAAATTTATAACATATTCCTGAGTGCCATTCCTCTTGAGCTTATGATGTGCGATGTGCTATAAAGGTAGGGATGACATGACAAGTGGAGGTGGGGCTGATCGTAAATCGCAATTGGTGATATAAAATGTTGTTCTACTCCTCCTGAGCTTTGGGATTGCGATTTGTGATATGCAGGCAGACCTTCCACATGCGATGAAGATTTGGACTATGAACATTATTCTACACATATATTCGCACGACTTGACCCTGACCTATGTGCAATGTTTTGAACGCATCAACTAGCCCAACTCTTGAACTGTTCTGCACGCGAATAAGCCTGAATTGACCCTTGTTGCATGCTTATCTTCTTTTTGTCTCCTCTGGCTTAGATTACACTTCCAATGATTTTGCTTCCCTGGTTTTGGTTCCAGTGCACATGTGAGGATGAATCCTCCTTCAGCTTGTGATTATCCTTTCAAGCATATTACAAGTCTTCTTGAAATTTTAACAATTGTTCCTCAACAACCTTGAATTGTTCAGAATCTCTCTTACCTTTTAGCTGAGTCAAATTATGCTACAACAGTGTGTAAAACTTATCGCTATACACGACACTTTTTGTTGTCATTATCAGGTGGAATTTAAGTTATATTATGACACATTCCTTAATTTTGGTAAAACATTTTGCAAACATTCGCATCCTCCTTCCACTATCCATGATTTCAAATCTCAAATTCTATGTGGAAGAGAAAGCCATGAATTATTTTATCAAAATAAATGTGTTGGTGGTAAAAAAATGCGATGATTGTGTAGTTTTGGCAAAATTTAAAAATAAATATCGTACTGATATAAATGATCAATCATTTTCCAACATGAAAGTGAAATGGAAGAGCTATGAATATATCCATACATGGATTGAAGGTTCAAGTGCTAAAAGAATTTATTTACAAGAAGAAGAAATTTTTGTGATAGAATTTTTGAGAAAGTTTGAGGCAAAAATTTAAAAATACACTAAGCATTCCCATAGAGCTTGATGGCAGGACTTGCAATTCAAAAAATCCCGTGAATTTTTTCCACTAGGGACAATTTTGTCACTAGTTGATTTTGCAGAAAACTACACATTTGTTCCACAAAAATAAATTTAGAGTGAATATTATCATTCTGACCAAGTCTCCATGCTCATCCATATTATATATAGACATGTTGAAAAAAATGTTGATCATATAGAAATCACCAGGTAAAATCAGCATGTTATTAAATAATATCACTTTTTTATCAGCGACGATCATACACATGATACATATTTTGTACAACATTGTTTTGAAAATATTTATGACT
Source organism: Pinus albicaulis (assembly GCA_034641835.2). NCBI lineage: Eukaryota > Viridiplantae > Streptophyta > Pinopsida > Pinales > Pinaceae > Pinus > Pinus albicaulis. The sequence goes on from CM076582.1 coordinate 464,418,781, forward strand.
CCGTGAAAATTTGTGGAATAAAATTCAATGAACATTGGATATGGTCATATGGATGTGCAGGTTAATTGAAATCTTCACAATCATTCTTTTGGTTGTGTCTTCTTCATATGAAAACCTACATTAAACATTGTTGGAATTTCTTTGAGACTAGTCGTTGAAAAGGAGAACATGATGGTGCAGGGGCATGCATAAAGAAAAAACTTCGAAGATATCAAATTGACCACTTTTCAAAATGACTTGTCTCAGCTGAAAAAGTTGTTCAGTTGTGCATCGCTAGACTAAGCCATGAGACTAACCGATCAAGGGAAGTGTGAAGGTACATTCAATTTAATTTTTAGAGGATTTCTAATTTAAAAAATACATTTATCACAATGATTATATCTTTTATGGTATTTTGATATCATGTTTATATTCTTATTTTTATTTTCCATATAGGTTTTTTTGGCATATTGGGGTCCAAGATGTAAATAGATCGATTGGAGATGACTTTGAAACAATAAAAGGAACTCGAGAATTGCATTGAATTAAAACAAAGTTGTCCACAAATGTGTTTGCATTGGATAAAAGAAAATATTCTTGTTTTTGTCATGTTTGCACAGACAACAAGAATCCAATGTTGTTTGTGAAAACAAAATGTATGTAAAATATTGGAAACATACAAAACTAAATACAAAGGGGAAAATGTACCTTGCAAGTGTTGGAGAAATGCAATCAGAGGAGACTACAATATCATCTGATGTGATCATGTTTCTGATCTTGTTAGAGAAGGTAACATTTCAATTGTTTTCAAATGATAGAGATCTACAAATAGATAATAAAATCAACTACAGATGTTAATTTTAAAGTTAAATTTTCATGTTAATTATGATCTAAATTTAAATACATAAGTTTCTTTTATTGTGAAGGAGATGTTTTTGTTGTAGTTCCACATACTATGAACGGTGAAAATGTGAAGTATTATTTGATGCATGGAACTAAATGAAAGATGAAATTATTAGAAAACTATAATGATCATGGTTTTACATATGACAAAGGATCTATTACACTGAAAGGTTATTTTTTCCAAAAAAATAATCAAAGTGGGGATGTTTTTTACTTTCAAGACTATGAACCTGATGTCATAAGTTGTCAATATAGTCACTTTCTATGTGCAGCACACATAAATTTGATAGAATTTAAATCAAAGAAAAAAACAAAAATTAAGAAACAAAAAATCTCAAAAGCCGATCATGAACGGATCATTGAAGATGGCATTCCATTGGAATTTTTTTGATAGAACTTCCCAACAATTTCTTCTCTTTGGATTCATCTTTTAGAACTTCCAGAACTCAACTAAAAATTGAATTTCCTTTTTATGTTATATTTACTTGAGTGTTTTCACATGTACATTTTTTTGGTACATGCACATGAGTAATTTAGAAACGTGTACACATACACATTTCTAGATTATGTGGTCTAAACAATTTCATACATTTTCTGGTACAATTTGTCATAATGTCATTATTGCAAAATGTACATATATGCGTGTATCTACCATAGTTGATATAATTCAAATTTGAAGTTGCACGATTTTCTTTTAGACGTGTCTATTAAAAGTAAATTATAATTTATTCATTCTTGAATGTAAAATGTATGGTACATGTCTTGTAATTTCCAGTTTACTATCAAATGAAAGTAGATATTCTATGTACATTAATGAAAAATGTTGTGTACTGGATATATATGTTCTAATGCAATTTTAAAAATTTATGATTGTTTGACACATCTAAGAACACCTAGAATTTTATGATTTTTTTTAGATATATACATTGATATGTATTGTACTTCAATCGTTTTAACATATATTCCAACATTTAATTTAATCATTTTTATGTACATATATTCATGTCAGCATTTTTTTGTTTGAAACTTGGGCTAAACTATATTAAAAGCATGAAAAATGTCAGGCGCAATGGCAGAGATGGCAAGCAGTTCCTAGCCTATATCCCTACCTTGTAGTGTTCAAAATAAACCAAGTTTTGGGGTGCCTCAAAGGAGGAAACCAACCCCTTAAGAGTGTCATCCAGTCTTGTAATAAAAAATATTCAGTGGCCCATATAAAAAAAAAAAGATATGAAGTATATCCTGAGGTGAAAATCATGGAGTTCATTCATATTCATCCGTCGCCTGGTCCTCTTCTTCTATCAAACACCTATATTATCTAGCAATGGCTTCCTCCTCAGCTGTAGGCATTCGAGGAGGCTTCGGAGGGGTCACATGGATGATACGAGTGACTAGGTACTCCACATCGTAATCTCTGGTCCAGATACCATACGAGTCCATAACCCAAATGCCTATCTCCTCCATCGTGGGCTCATAACCTGGAAGTGGGTTGGTTTTCCTGGGTAAAGGCTACACATATTGTGGAAAAGTGGATTTCCTGCCTCTTTTACCCTTGGGCTTCTCCGGAGGAAAAACACTCTCCCCCTAAATGTTATCAAATGCTTGACAAGCCAGCATGTCATGGCTATCAAATGCAGAGCCCTCGGTGGATTCCAATCTTTGTTCATTCCCATGTTGAGTGCGACATGAAAACACACCTATGTAGCTACCTCTGATGGGTTTGTGACGCTGGCACGGGGCCATGGTATGGCTTCTGACCTGTACATTTTATGATTTCTTTTAGATTTTAAAACATTTATATGTATTGTACTTAAATATCACCTAAATAATAGATGTACATCCTAAAATTATATAACATTCATAGATATGTTCACATGCATAACATACATACCAATGTATGTATGTTTTAAATGTAATTTGAAATTTCCATCTATATTCATTTTATATTTAACAAATAAAATGACAACTTCAGTTTTAAGAACAAAAAATTATATCACAACAAGTGAGCACATGCAAAAAGTAGTTCAACTATCCAAAATATACACATTTATGTGTAGATTGTAATTTGAAATTTCCATCTAGATTCATTTTATATTTAACAAATATAATTCCAACTTCATTTATATTTGACAAATATAGTGACAAGTTGAGTTTTAAAAATAAAACATTATATCACAACATGTGATTACATGCCAAATGTAGTTCAACTATCCAAAATATACACATGTATACATGGTTTGTAATTGTAAATTTCCATCTATAGAGACTCATTTTATATTTTTAACAAATTTATAAAATGACAAATTTTTAAAAACAAAACATTATATCACAATCACGTGCCATAAAACAAAACATTATATCACAACATGTTATTACATGCCAAATGTAATTCAACTATCCAAAATATACACATGTATGTACATGGTTTGTAATTTGAAATTTCCAACTATAGATATTAATTTTATATTTAACATTTATAAAATGACAACTTTTTAAAAACAAAGAATTATATCGCAATCACATGCCAAATGTAGTTCACCATCCAAAATATAGACACTGTGAAAATGTAATTTGAAATTTCCAACTAGAGATTCATTTTATATTTAACAAATAAAATGACAACTTGAGTTTTAAAAACAAAAAATTATATCACAACATGAGATCACATGCCAAATGTAGTTGAACTATCCAATTTAAAAACAAAACATTATATCAAAACATGAGATAACATGGCAAATATAGTTGAACTATCCAAAATATACACATGTTTTATAGTTTGAAATTTCCATCCAGATTTGAATTTAATATTTAACAAATAAAATGACAACTTGAGTTAAAAAAAAAACATTATATCAAAACATGTGATCACATGCCAAATTTAGTTCAACTATCAAAAATGCCAAATGTAGTTCAACTATCCAAAATATACACATGTTTTGTAATTTGAAATTTCCATCTAGATTTGAATTTTATATTTAACAAATAAAATCACAACTTGAGTTAAAAAAAAAAAAAACATTATATCACAACATGTAATCACATGCCAAATGTACTTCAACTATAAAAAATATACACATGTACATGTGTTTTTTAATTTGAAATCTCCATCTAAATTCATTTCATATTTAAAAAATAAAATGACAACATGGGTTTTAAAAATAAAACATTATGTATCACAACATGTGATCACATGCCAAATGTAACTATCCAAAATTTAAAATCATTCTTGATAAAAGTAAATGTAGTTTAAAACTATATCCAAACAGTAAAATATGTCCAAAATTTGTATCTCACATTAATAATAAAAGTAAATATATATCTAGTTCAATGTATAGTGTTATAAGTATCAAGTTATATAGAAAATTAAATATGATTGCATATATAATACTATATATAAATATGTAAATTTAAGACTATATATATCAAATATAATGTTGCACACATGTGGATCATCCATCAAATACACATGGATCTAGTGTCTCTGCCAACCAAGTCCTGATCCTTGTGCTATCCTGTGAAGAATGGGGAACATGTACACAATGTGTACAAACATTAAAATTTAGTGTTTTAAAATTGAATGAGAATATAGAACTTCATGTAAACAAATGAAGTGAAAAAAAAAATAATCATGCAATACCTCATGCGGTTCCCTCTCCATTGTGTTTTGTTGCTAGTCCATTAAAACATTTTCCACAGTAAATTGTACAATATACATGTAAAAGTATGTATATATATATATATATATATAAAATTTTCAAATGAAAATGCATATAAACTAATTTTCAATAATATTAAAAAAAAAGTTATACAACTTCTTCATATGGTGTGGATGTTCCTATCTCCATCATACACTCCATTGCTAAGTCCGTGGAGAACGGAAATCATCTCCAAAAACCTAAAATTCAAAAATTTTAAAAGTATGAAATAACTCAAGATCTAGATCTCATTTTATAATAAAACTTTTGAACTTCAATTTATAAATTATAACTTAAACATATAAGTGAAAAATGTAATACTTGTGATAGTCGATTGGGCACATCTCCTAAGGGTGGCTTGAAAGAAAATCTCTAGAAAGCTAAAATTCAAACAATTTAAAACTATAAAATAAGTCAAGATCTAAATCTCATTTTTTAATGAAACTTTTGAGCTGCAATATATAACTTAAAAACATATTTAAGTGAAAAAATTTCATACTTGTGATGGATTTATCACATCTCCCAAGGAATAAGAAGGTACATCCATCCCAAAAACATCAGACGGAATAAGAAGTTGTTAACATTTAATTATATACATGTACATGTGTGCATAATTATATATGTCATCATGTTTCGATATATATAATAATAGATAAAAAAATAATTGTGAAAACCATCTTTATTGTGTGAACCGGAGACTTCGACCATGATATTAATATATTCGTTCATCAAGCGTGAGAACTGAAAATGGTGTTAACATATATGATACATTTTTCTTAGATTAATGTATACAAATAAATGTATGTATATATATTTATTACAAATTGTTCATGTGTTAAAATAATCACCCTAACCATTAACACATACTGATCCCATGCCCTCTTGCTCATGAATAATTAGGTCCTGCCAGCCATTGCTACAATTGTTTGTATATATTCTAAGACCTTCAAAAATCATGTTGTCTATCTCATCATTTGTATGATACACAAAATTAGCATGTGCATTCTCTCGTGCTCTTTGTCGATTCGGAAAAACATCAACTCCAACTAGTCCACTCTGAACATTTTCAATGATAGCATCCCTTGCTTCTCGACTCACTTGAGAAGTGCATCGATCTCTGATCACAATTTTTTGACAATAAGAGGTTGACTAACTAATGGTGGCTCCAGGCGAGGAAACTCAACATCATTCTTAGCGCCCCTATGGTCACATAATTGACCTTTCCCGGGACAAAACAATTAAGAGGGAATGTCATTATAATTGGGTTTCATTTCCAGAAAGAATTCTGCATAAAATAATTTTGGAAAATAAAGCGGAACTACGTCGTTCCATGGGAGTCTTCCATAGGCATGAAGGTGCCTATCATTAAAATGGCTAGCTATATTAGGATGCTTGAAATATTGCACCTTTAACATCTTTCTTTTCAACCCTTCTTTGAAATTAAACATAGACTTGGACATTTATGTTGTAACTCTTTTTTTAGCAACCTCTCATGTATCGAGACCCATCACTATTTCCTTTATTTTTCTCATCACTTTTACAAAAGTATTAGTAGTTGGCCCAAGCCTTATGTACACATCTACTAGTTCGCTTAAAAAATGAGTAACTATTTCTAAGCTTTCTTGACTCTTAGCAGGGATTTTCAAAGACACAAGATCTCTCTTCAATTTTGAATGAAGATATTGACACCTTTGTAACGTGCATTGCTGCATGTTTGATTCCCAGGGTATATCAGAAATGTCAGACGGATAAGTCGTGGTTGGTGTACAACCTTCTTCTTGAATAATGCATTTTTTCCTATGTCTTTTTGGAGCAACATCCAGAGAAACATTTTCACCCTCTGCATCAACATATAAAATTTTGTATAAATAAAAAAACATGTAAAAAAATTTGTACAAATTGAATGAAAATAATATTTAGATTGATGGACACCTCAATATGGTTGGCCAACATCATTCCCATCCTGAGACGGTTGAGAACTAGAACGACCACCGATTGGTTGAGAACCAATACGACCATCTCTTGATTGGACTTCAGGGGAATGCATATCACCACTCTCAAACAATTGGCCACCACCTATTGATGGGCCTGCAAGGGAATGTGTACCACCACCAACCTCACGCGACGAGAGGGAATCTTCATAAAAAGATATGAATTTATAATCAATTCAAAAATAAATTCATCAATATAAATACATGTACATATTATTGATTAAATTGCGTGAATTATGGCCATGGTCCATTGATGGAGTAGACACCTTTTTCCTCCTAGCTCCTAAAAAATAAAAAATGAAACTTATTAAAAACTAATTTAACTCACAAAATTGATTAAAAAACATCAATTCCATATGTATACATGTATGTACATCAGGATAAAATTATATATATATTTAATAAAAAATATTAATTCAACATGTATACACAGATCTATGTATGGAGATAAGATTATATAAATACCATGAACATCCCTCGATCCATGATCCCCCTCTCTCGTAGAGGCATGGGATTCTATTCATTTTCGTGTTTCATCCTCCATGATATATATGGATATATCTATAGTGGACATTTACAATCATTTTTAAATTCCCATTTAAAATAAATTCAAAATATTTCAAAAAATTAATGTAATTTAGTATACAAATTATGTAAAACACAACTTTCCAAGCACTAATTGATGTGTGAAACTCAATCTAAATAAAAAATTGTTGAAGTACTTACATTTTAATTTTATAAAAATGTGAAGTTTACCATGTTGCGCTTTACATGGTGGGAGCACACTTGATATATAATTGAAAAAAACATATGGTTATTAAAAATGATGCATTTATAAGTAAAGACACACACACACACACATATCAAAGATATGTTACAATGTCCATGAATAAATTTTTAAGGAAAGCGTCTCAACACTAATTCATCTTTCAGAGATGAATCTTGAATTGACATTGCCCCGTATAATACTACTTCATCTATTAATTCATCTTTGACAGATGAATCTTGAATTGACATTGCCCAACACAATAGATCACCAGACATCTTATTAACATTTGCACAATGTCTTATACTAAAAATTTGAAATTGTCTAACAATATTATTTGTTTTTCTATGCAATTGTTTTAGCCTCTCCTTCTTAACTTGGTACACGTCTTTCATCTGGTTTCACATAAATTCAGAATTGGTGAAAATTGAAATTCCATTTGATCCATACTCTCTAGTAGTTCCCAAGCCTTCTATCAATGCAATATAATATGCCTCATTGTTTATTGTTCTTCCTGATATATTAATTTTCCTTTGGAGGACCTTGTTAGTCACAATATTTCAAATCACATATGTAATGATTGCTTTCCCTAGATTGGGATAGCAAGAAACATCTATGCATAATGTCCATTTTTCAAGAATATTTAGTGGGTTTTTTGATCCCTAAAAAAAAATCAATAAAATATATAAAATTAACATTTATTTAAAATGCATGGGAAAAATGATGTGTACACGGTTTGAATTAAATTTTATGGGAGAAATGACATAGAAATGACATGTACATGGTTCGAAAAACACTATAAAATTCCTTAAAGTTTATGGGAGAAATGGCATGTACATAAATGGATATTACAATTAAGAACTTATATTTAGATCTGTTCCAGAGATTGATTGTAGGGGCATTTATTGGATATGTCACCTTTGAGAAAGCATGAGATCCATAAGCTTCCTCACACTTTACAGACTCTACCTTTAGAACTTGTATAAGTTAACACTCAACAGACAAACTCAATTCCTATGGAAGTTCAGCCACTTTAGTTTCTCACCAAGGTTCTTAGGCCTTAAAATTTTCCTTGAGTTTATGGGAGAAAGCCTTGAGTTTGTGGTAGAAATGACATGTGCAAGGTTTTCCTTAAAGTTTTCCTTAAATTTATGGGATAAATCACATCTAGAAGTGACATGCCTTAAATTTTTCCTTGCCTAGCGTTAAAGGGAGAAACGAAATCTATGTGGTTTTCCTTAAAGATCGGCTTATAGTTTATGGGAGAAATGACATAGAAATGGCATAGAAATTATATTCCTTAAAGTTTTCCTTAAAGTTTATGGGAAAAATGACACATATACATGTTTTTCCTTAAATTTTATTGGATAAATGACATAGAAATGACATGTACATGGTTCCAAAAACACTATAAAATGCTATAAATGATATGTACACGCTTATCCTTAAAGTTTTCCTTGTGTTTATGGGAGAAATGGGATAAATTACATGTATGTACATGGTTTGCCTTAAAGTTTTCTTTAAATTTTATTAGAGAAATGACATAGAAATGACATGTACATGGTTCCAAAAACACAAGCAAATTCCTTAAATTTTATGGGAGAAATGGCTTGTATAGAAATGGATATTACAATGAAGAACTTCTATTTATATCTATTCCAGAGATTTACTATAGGGGAATTTATTGAATATGTCACCTTTGAGAAAGGATGAGATCGAGAGGCTACATGGCTCTTTAAAGACTCTTCCTTTAGAACTTGTAGAAGTTAACACTCAACAAAGTGACTCAAATCCTATGGAAGTTCATCCACTTTAGGCTCTCACCAAGGTTTTTAGGCCCTAAAGTTTGACTTGATTTTATGGGAGAAAGCCTTGGGTTTGTGAGAGAAATGACATATGCATGGTTTTCCTTAAATTTTCCTTAAATTTTATGGGATAAATCACATCTAGAAATGACATGCCTTAACGTTTTCCTTGCCTAGAGTTTAAGGGATAAATGACATGCACATGGTTTGCCTTAAAGTTTGCCTTATAGCTTATGGGAGAAATGACATAGAAATGACAAAGAAAGGACATTGAAATGAAATGCCTAGTTTGCCTTAAATTTTATGGGATAAATGACACATGTACATGGTTTGCCTTAATGTTTATGGGATAAATGACATAGAAATGACATGTATATGGTTCCAAAAACACTAGAAAATGCTAGAAATGACATGTACATGGTTATCCTTAAAGTTTTCCTTGATTTTATGGGAGAAATGGGAGAAATGACATGTATGTACATGGTTTTCCTTAAATTTTTCCTTAAATTTTATGGGATAAATGACATAGAAATGACATGTACATGGTTCCAAAAACACTAGAAAATTCCTTAAACTTTATCAGATAAACAAAATGTACATAAAATGATATTACAATGAATAACTTCTATTTAGAACTATTCTAGAGATCGACTATAGGGGAATTGACTTGATATGTAACCTTTAAGAAAGGATGAGATATAGAGGCTACCTAGCCCTTAACAGACTCTACCTTTAGAATTGTAGAAGTTAACACTCAACGGAATGACTAAAATCCTATGGAAGTTCATCCACTTTAGGTTCTCACCAAGGTGTTTAGGCCTTAAAGTTTTCTTTGAGTTTGTGGGAGAAATTACATTTGCATGGTTTTCCTTAAAGTTTTCCTTAAATTTTATGGGAGAAATCACATCTACAAATTACATTCCTTAAAGTTTTACTTTCCTAGAGTTTAAGGGAGAAATGACACATACATGGTTTGCCTTAAATTTTTCCCTATATTTTATGGGAGAAATGACATAGAAATGCCATGCCTTAATGTTTGTCTTAAATTTTATGGGAGAAATGACACATGTACATGGTTTTCCTTAAATTCTTCCTTAAATTATATGGGAGAAATGACATAAAATGACATATGCATGGTTCCAGAAACATTAGAAAATGCCTTAAAGTTTAAAGTTTGTGGGAGACATGACACAGCAATAACATTTCCATGGCTCCAAAAACACTAGCAAATGCCTTCAATTTTATCGGATAAATGACATGTACATGGCTATCCTTAAATTTTTCCTTGAGTTTATGGGAGAAATGGGAGAAATGACATGTATGTACATGGTTTTCCTTAACGTTTATGGGAGAAATGGGAGAAATGACATGTATGTACATGGTTTTCCTTAACGTTTATGGGAGAAATGACATAGAAATTATATGTACATGGTTCCAAAAACTCTAGAAAATGCCTTAACATTTATTGGAAAAATGACATTTACATAGTTATCCTTAAATTTTGCCTTGAGTTTATGGGAGAAATTGGAGAAATGACATGTATTTACAAGGTCATCCTAAAACTTTTCCTTAAAGTTTATGGGAGAAATGACATAGAAATAACATGTAGATGGTTATCCTTAAATTTTGACTTGAGTTTATAGGGTAAATGGGAGAAATGACATGTATGTACGTGGTTATCCTTAAAGTTTGCCTTAATGTTTATGGGAGAAATGACATAGAAATGACATGTACATAGTTTTCCTTAAAGTTTGCCTTAAATTTTGCAAAATTATTTTATGCGCTTACTAAAAAAAATAGTGGTAGTGGTTGATGAAGCTATGTCAAAAGTCACACCTTGATGAGTTTGTGAGAGAAATGACATGTACATGGTTTTCAAAATTGTATTATGCACTTACTAAAACAACTAGTGGTAGTGGTTGATGAAGTTATGTCAAAAGTTACACCTTGATGAGTTTGTGGGAGAAATGACATGTACATGGTTTTCTTTAAAGTTTAGTTTTCCTTAAAGTTTATGGGAGAAATCACATCTAGAAACCGTTACTTTGACATCTCTAAATAGGCTAATAACATTAAAAATGAATTTTCAACTTGCATTAGTTATGTCCTTAATAAGAAGTATGATTTAGCACCTAACAGATTGTCTAATAATAGTATACTGTCATTTTTGGCTTGTACTATTATTCATACTTGATATTTACAATAATTTTACAACTTGAACATCGACCTACACACTATCATTATATCACTGTACATAATATAGATTAGCAATATCCATTACATCATAAAACACTCCACTTTTAACATTTTAAAAGACTATAAAAGTAAATCTACATAATCTAGATTATTAATATCCATTACATCATAAAACACTCCAATTTTAACATTCTACAATATTAGAAAAGTAAATGACAACACTAGGAGAGGAAGCATCATGGAAGGTGTAAATTTAGGTACATTAATAAAAAATAGTTAGAATCAGCATAAATATGAATACATTGGAAAACCTAGAGTAGCATTATGGTAATAAACCTATAGTAGCATTATGGTAAGAAGAAAAGGGTATTCATTACTTGAATAAACCATTTCTATCAATCATTCCTATTAACATCATCCCTTAAAATGCATAAAATGATAAACTATAGTTAGCATACATTTCACCTTTTTCATAGAATACCATTCAATTTAACTTCATATGTATTTCCAACATTCATTTTTCCGACCACTATCAAAGGTATCCAATTTAATTATATAAACTTCTAAGGAATCAATAATTTTTCACTTCTATAAAAAGATAGAAGAAAATTTCTGTGCATCTACTATAGGAAATAGACAATAAGGAAGCTATAAGAATCCATCCTATAACACATTGTTTTCAATTCTTTGAGGAAAAGTGATATATAAGAATCAAAAAATCTCTTATGTCCACATAAATCAACCATATTTAGCCATTTCAATCCACTGTATACAAGGAAATCAATTGCTATAATATGTTGTAAGTCAGAGAAATTTGTGTGCATCTATTATAGGAAATAGAAAATAAGGAAGCTATAAGAATCCATCATATAACACATTGTTTTCAATTCTTTGAGGAAAAGTGATATCTAAGAATAAAAAAATCTCTTATGTACACATAAATCAACCATATTTAGCCATTTAAATCCATTTTGCACAATTATGTACACATGAATAAACCATATTTAGCAATTTCAATTTTATTGCACACCACGAAATCAATTGCCAATTGCTATAAGATTTTGTAAGTCCCTTTGAAAGGGACAAGATCTTATGAAATTCCATGTTTTCACCTAAAAGACATAACTCTAAGGCATAGAAACTTTTTTTGTTTTAAAAACACTTCATAAAAGCCACGAAGAAACCAATTTAAATGCATAAGAGTCTAAAAAAATGAGAAGTATCACTAAATCAATGTTTGGTTAATTTTTTTAAAATAACCAACCTCAATCCTAGTAATTTAATATTCTCAATTAAAATAAAATCACCACATCATCTATTGAGGTGGGCATAAAATATACATAGAAACTTATGATTGAAGTAATAAGTGGAAAGGGGTGCAAAATTATTTTGTACACTTACTTAAACAACTAGTGGTAGTGGTTGATGAATTTATGTCAAAAGTTACACATGAAACTCTAATATTTGAGGCATTAGAAGGCTATCTGGATTAGGAAACTTCGGTTTAGGAATAAGAAATAAAATCTTACGTTTTATCTTAGAAGGGAGTATTTAGGTAGATAGTCACTATAACCACAAAGAAATACTCTACTGGAATACAAAGACAATCTAAAAAAGGTCCGAGGAAGCAACAGAACACAAATACAACCTACAAGCTAAAGAAAGAACAGAGCTGTGAGTTGGTGCTCATAAGAAGAACAGAGAGATATTAGATCTGAAATTGTTGAAGGAAAGAACAGAGCTATCAGGGAAGGAAATAACAAAGCTATTAGCCATCAGGAAAACACATAGAGCTCTACTCTTTGAGTCATTAGAAATCTAGCTAGATTAGGAAGCTTCGGTTCAAGAATAAGAAAGAAAATCTTAGATTTTAGCTTAGCAAGGATTATTCAGGAAGATAGGCACTCTAACCACAAAAAACACTTTTCTTAAAGACAAAGACAATCTAACAAAGCTCTGAGGAAGCAACATAACAGAAATACAACCTACAAGCTTAAGAAAGAACAGAGATGTGAATTGGTGCTCATAAGAAGAACACAAAGATATTAGATCTTTAGAGGTTGAAGGAAAGAACAGAGCTATTATCCATTAGGAAAACACATACAACTCTACTCTTTGAGGCATTATAAATCTATCTATATTAGGAAGTTTCTTTCAAGGAATAACAAAGAAAAGCTTAGGTTTTAGCTTAGCAAGGACTATTCAGGAAAATAGGCACTGTAACCACAAACAAACACTCTGCTGAAAGACAAAGACAATCTAACAAAGGTCTAGCAACAGAACACAAATACAACCTACAAGCTTAAGGAAGAACAAAGATGTGAGTTGGTGCTCATAAGAAGAACACAGAGATATTAGATCTGCAGACGTTGAAGGAAAGAACAGAACTATCAGCCATTTGCAATCCATGGTTTTTTTACTCTCATGTATAACTTCTTTGTTTAGACATTCTCTTTAATGTTATTTGAAGCCACTAGTCATCTTGTTTCAAACTATTAAGATGCCAAGTGAAAACTTAAGGACAATATTAACAAACAGAATTGAAAATACATTTGAAACAACCCTGATTACAAACAATTTTAGTTATTAAAGTGTAATGCCAATAAAATTTGAAGGAAATTTCTAATATAAATGTTAATTCAGGCACACACAAAAGTTTTAACCCCACCAGACAAATTTTTTTATAACATTGAAATAAAATTCTATACAACGTCTTTGAAGTAAACTTGAAAAAAAGATGAAATTGCAATGACTCGACTAAGTGGAATATGAAATAAATTCATAGCATTGCCAGTGTGGCAAGCAAGATGGTACCATTCTGATTACATTTCATAAAATAAAGAATATTCCAAGGAAACCAATACTAAGAATAGTTACTAAATTTAGCCGAATGAGTAAAAAAAATCTGAATATTCGGCAATTCATTCGATTCGATATTTGGTTTATCATGTAGAGATGATATATGTGGGAGACATCAAGAAGGAATATGGGGACATAAAATTTGGTTTTTTTTTTTGTTTAAATAGTCAAAAAAATATTAATGGATTGTAGGTTACGTTCCTCATAGCCTAGAGAAAAGGAGTAGTTACCAAGGTAAGCTAAACCAACAGTTAGATTCCAAGTAAATTTGGTAAATTTTGAAACATATAACTAAATTTTTTGAAGTATACTCGTGAATTTTTTTCGAATTAAATTTTTTTGAACCGCATTATTTCCATATAGTGGACAGATAAATAAAGTGATCCAATAGTCCCTAAATGGTGGTACTCTTGTCGTAGGTGTTAATCTATTTTCAATGTTGGTAAGGAGTTTTTTCATTGGTGGTAATTTATTTTCATTGGTGGTAATCAATTTTCATTGGTGGTAATCAATTTTCATTGTGGTAACGAGTTGTTTCTTCTACCTGGAGACAACGAAATGACATCAAACGACGAGGCAAGCCACAAAAACAAAAAATGACAACAAACAACGAGGCAGGTTGCAGCGACAACAAACGATAGAAAACGAGAGCAAATGATGAGACAGTTCGCAAAGAGGAAGGAGATCGTTGAATACACAGGTTATTTGTAACCTGCAAAAAGAAAATAGAGAAGAACATTAAAACCCACAAAAAGATACAAAAAAAAACATAAACACGAAGCTTCTCACCTCCTCGCCTATGCAACAATAAGCCCCTGCAACAACAAACACTAGCACAACAAAAAAAAAACAACACAAAGATCAGACAATGGTAATAAGCCTGAAACCTCTTGCAGTTTTCAGGACGATATATTTATAAGAAATAGTTCAACCAAATTCTTTTCAAAAGTTCGACCGAAATAATAGTCCAGCCAAACTAACAGTTCGATTGAACTTCTATTGTCGTTTTTCCAATCCCCAACCAAAAATCTGTTTACCCATGCCATAAATACGTCGTCAATGTAAACGACAGAATTAGTTTGGCCGAAATAATTTATAAACTTCGGCCTTGTTGTTGGAAAAATGAATTTTCCGCCTGCATTTCTTACGAAATTGTAACCCACTTTCGCATTTCTACCCATGAGTAAATGCCTCATATCATTCAGAGAAAAGAAAAGCAATAATTCAAGGTAATAGTATTTTCAATATATAAAGATATCATATCAATAAAGATAAATATATGAGGGAATAATTTTATTCTTAATAAATAATGTAGTTGGAATATATAATTAGAATAATTACATGTATAATTGTTAAAGGCCTCATATCATTTAAGATTAAGATAGTGACAAGTTCATTCATGAAGTTCATTCCCTTAATTGTAAACCACAATGTTTTAATATTGAGAACTTCATGGAAAAATGATATCCAATTGTCATATAAAGTAACAATTGCATTACTTATGATAAAAATAGTAATAATAAGGTTATGTTAAGTGTCAGTGAAAAACAATGAGATTTTTCTTTGTAATTGGAATTCCTCAAGTTTTGAATGATGTCTTAGATTATTAGTATAGGTTGTGGTATATGGATTTTGAACATTTATGTTTTCTAAAATTTCATCTACATCCAAAAAAATATTTAGTGAATAGGTTGACAATGAAACAATATTTTCTTATAATAAAATCATGGAGAGATAGGGCACATTTTGAGCTTATGCATTTCGATATTTATGTGTTTATGTAGAAATATTGAATTGTTATATGTAGGTATATGAGTTTAATTATGGAGCTACTGTAAATTTATTGTACCTAGAACAAATGGATGTTACTTTAAAGGTGGGAGAACTTAGGTACCATGAATTTCATGATTTTTGAATAGGTAATGCAATAAGTAGGTAACTAATGAGAAGTTAAATATTCTTCAACAAAATGGATGGGTAGAAGGAAAAAAAAAAAAAAAAACAAAACAAATTCAAATGGAATGTAGTATGGAATGACTCACTTGGAAAGAAAAAATCAAGACTAATGAGGAGACTTTCCCATAGACCAAAATGGGCTACCATTGAGACTCTCTTTTCCTTGGGAGCTCAAAAGGGCTAGAGAGTCCTTCAAATGGATGTAAAAAGTTCCTTATTCGATGGAAATCTGAAAGAAAATGTTTTTATGTCTCAACCACATGGATTTTTTGTGAAGAAACAAGAGCACAAAGTATGGAAGATCATGAAATTATTGTATGGCCTAAAACAAGCACCATGAGCATAGTATGAGAAATTGAATAAATATATATTCTCAAACTAAATTTCAACCACTATGAACTTGATGATGCAACTTTGTTTGTGAAGAAATTTGAAGAAAACTATTTTATATATTACGGTGTATGTCGATGACACACTGATGACATGGAACAATGAAAATTGTAGTGAACCCATAAAGAAAGAATTGAGAAAAGAATTTGAGGTAACAAATTTGGGATATGCTTAATATTATATGGGTATTGAGGTAACCCATCTTCAAAATTTTATATTTCCCTCTCAAAATAACTTTATATTCCCCTCTCAAAAGATGAATACAATCCTTTAATCACTCAAATACGACAAAATTTAAAGCTCACATCCAAAGAAGGAAATGAATTTGTGTATACAACTAAGTACATAGAGCTCATTCGTTGCGTTAACTACCTAACTACTACAAGACCAAACATTTCATTTGTTGTTGGAATCCTCTCTAGATATATGCAAAAGCCTTGTGAGCATCATTCATCTGTTGAAAAATGCATTCTAAGGTACTTGAAGGGAACTCAAGACTTTGGACTCAAAAATACATAGGTGGATGACTTTAGCTTGATTGGATACTTTGATTTGGACATTAAGGGAGATGAAGAAAATGGAGTATCTACTTCAAGTTATGTTATGAATATTGGATTAGGAGTTGTCTCCTGGAGGTCACACAAACAATCTGTTCTAGAAAAATCCATAACAGAAGAAGAATATGTGGTAGCTACAAAAGAAACAAAAGAGAATGTGGCTCATGATAATTCTTGAAGATTTGCAAGAGAAATAAGTTCATTCTACTCCTCTTCTAATTGAAAATACTTCTTCAACAAAATTGGCCAAGAATATAAAGTTCCATGATAAAACCAAGCATATGAGTACAAAATATCATTTTAATCGACATCATGTTGAGGCAAAGACTATTCATCTACACCATTGTTCCACAAATGAGCATATTGTAGACATCCTCACCAGAGAGATTGGAAGAGAAAATATTGAAAGATTCAAAATTATGCTTGGACTCACCACCACCCCTTCAGATTAAAGGAAAGATGAAATATTAACACCTGATATTTAGGGATTGAAAAAATATTGTAGATATGAAAATAAGAAGATAAAGAGACAATGAAATATGAACTATGAGAGTCTCCATCTCCAATATATATACTAATGACTCTTTTGAATATAAATTCATCAATTGGTGGAGTTACCAATACCTGGTGTGACATGAAGTCTTAGAGATCAACGGACTTAGTTACATCCTTCGTTTACTGCAAAGAGAATATCAAGCTTTACTAGGAGTGAACCCCCGACTTGCATGGACCAGTTGAACAAATCGAGTTAGGATAGTCGACCGACCTTAATGGGCACAGTAGGGGCCGTTGTTATATTTCAGTAGGGAATATTAAATCCTGGCCCATGACCTGGGCATGAGCCAGTCTTCGAGTCACACATCGGTCAAGTTAGTGCATGTATAAGAGTTTGAAGGGAGAAAATACTTTGACGTATGACCTTAAGATGGGGTTGAGCACCTTCCCCACCCCCCGACGCAAACCATTTCTTGTGGTACCCACGACACATAAATTTTTAAACTGGGCTATAGTATATAAAAAATTAAAACAAACGCACAGTCAACACAACAGGAAACGTGAGACAAAGCTCACTGAAATCATTGAATTTAATTGCATGATTACATCACACTTATATAGCAAATTGCACTCACCTAATCTTCCTAAAGAAGAGGAAACAAACCTAAATAGATGGAACCAATTTCTAAATACACACTCTCGTTCAACAAACCAAAACTAAATCTATTTCTGCATGATCTAGATTATTCTCACATCCTCCCTTAATGGAGAAATGGATTTTCTACAATACCTAATTGACTTCTAAAAACTTCAAATTTGATTTTACCAAGAGGCTTAGTAAATATATCAGCCATATTATCCTTGGTATTACAAAATATTAATTCAATTTCATTTGACTCAATTTTCTCACGTACAAAGTGGTATTGCAACTCAACGTGTTTTTTTCTGGCATGGTATATTGGATTATGTGCTAATTTGATAGCACTTTGATTATCAAAATTGATGCATGTTGAACCACTTTGCGCCTCTTCAAGATCTCTAAGAATTCTCCGCAACCAAATAGCTTCACAAGTGGCATTGGTCAAAGCTTTGTACTCTGGTTCTATTGATGATAAAGAAACAGTTGGCTGTTTCTTACTACTCCAAGATACGACCCCTGATCCTATATGAAATGCATAGCTAGAGGTAGATCGTTTGTCATCTGGATTTCCTGCCCAATCTGAATCAGAAAAACCTGTCAGTGCAACATCAGATTCATTAGTATACATAATACCTAAATTCACTGTTCCCTTTAAGTATCAGAGAACTTTCTTTGCAGCATTCCAGTGATTTCCTAAAGGCTTAGCCATGAATTAACTAGGGATACTGACTGAGTATGCAATGTCTCGTCTGGTAGTGGTGAGATAGTTCAAACTTCCCACCAACTGAAGATATAATGTTCCATCTGCCTCTTTAGTTCCATCTTCTTTGTACAACTTTGCATTCTGTTCTAAGGGAGTTGACATAGCTTTGCAATCACTCATATTGAACTTTTTAAGAATTTCCTTTGTATATTTGCTTTGAGTGATCAATGTTTTACCAGGCTCTCTCCATACCTCAATTCCTAAACAGTAATGCAATTCACCCAAATCTTTCATTTCAAATTCCTGTGACAACTGAACTTTAATTTCTTCAATTACCTTGTGAGCACTGCCTATGATAATGAGATCTCCACATACAAAGATATTGAAGCAACATTTCCTTTTTCATCTTTCTTAACATACAAGTTAGGATCATTTTTGCTTTTCACAAATCCATTCTGAAGAAAGAAGGTATCAATCTTTACATGCCATGATCTCGGCGCCTGTTTCAAACCATATAAGGCTTTTCTTAACCTGCAGACTAGATGTTCCTGTCCCTTTTTGACAAACCCTTCAGGTTGAACCAAATAAACTTCTTCCTTTAAATCACCATTTAGAAAAGCAGATTTGACATCCAATTGATGTATATTCCAATTACGTTTTGTAGCTAAGGCAATCAGTAATCTAATTGTATTCAATTTAGCTACTGGTGCAAAAGTATCTTCATAATCAATTCCCTCCTATTGAGCATATCCTTTTGCAACTAATCTTGCCTTAAATTTATCAATGCTACCATCTGCTTTAAATTTCGATTTATACAACCATTTGCTTCCAATTGGAACTTTGTTCTCAAGAAGTTCCACTAATTCCCACGTTTGATTTTTCATAAGAGAAGCATATTCCTCATTCATAGCATTTCTCCATTGTTCATGTTGTTTAGCTTGTTCATAATCAACTGGTTCTACAACATTCATGATATTAGACATTAAGGCATAATCTCTATACCTTGCAGGAAGCTGGGTTTGTCGGGTTGACCTTCTTGGTGCTACAATACCTGTTGGAGTTCCATCCATGATTCTTCAGCTTTGAGGGGAATCTCCCTCTGGTGATGACTCACTGCTGCTGGATGTGCTCATACTGCTCTCATCCTAATCTTGAACCTGTACCTGTACCTGTACATGTTCCTATTTAACCAAAGTATCAAGTTTGACATGAGCATCATTAGATATATGCCATGCATCATTCTTTGTATCACATTTATCAGCCTGCTCATGAAACACCACATCTCGACTTGCAAACAGTTTATGTGTACTTGGATCAAACAATTTATATGCTTTCTGATCTGTACAATACCCAATAAAAACACACTTGATTGACTTGGCATCAAGCTTTCTTCTGTTAGCCTTAGGAATATGTGCAAAGGCAGTACATCCAAAGACTCTTAAATGACTCACATCGGGTTTATAACCATGAAGAACCTCAAAAGGAGTTTGAAAAACTAATTGCTTAGTGGGACATCGATTCTTCAAATAAATAGCAGTATTAATGGCTTCTGCCCAGAAACCATTAGAGATGTTCTTACCTTGAAGCATACTACGAGCAGATTCCACCAAGGTTCTATTCCATCGCTTAGCAACACCATTTTGCTGAGGGGTATGTGGTACTGTGAACTGTTGTTGAATCCCATTAGATTTACAATAGCTGTTAAATGCATTTGACTTATATTCACCCCCTTGATCAGATCTGAGTATTTTAATGTACTTACCTGTTTGTTTTTCAATCATAGTTCAGAACTCTTTAAAATACTCAAATATATCACTTTTCCTTCGAATGAAATAGACCCAGGTATACCTAGATCTATCATCAATAAAAATAACAAAGTATGAAGCACCACCAAGAGACCTAGTTTGCATAGGTCCACATACATCAGTGTGAATTAATTCAAGTATATCATACTTTCGTTTCTCAGTATGAACCGGAAACTCTTCTCTATGCTGCTTACCAAGTGCACAAGCTTCACATGGTAAATGTTCACACTTCACAACAGGAAGACCTTCAACCATTGATTTCCTTTGCAACAACGATAAATCATTGTAATTTAGGTGCCCATACCTGTGATGCCATAATTCTGCTGTCGATGTCTCTTTGGATGTCAATGCAACATGGCGCTTCACTGTCACATCCAATCTATATAATCCTCCAACCCTGGTACCTGTAGAAACAACCCTGTAGTGGTCCTGAACATCTTTCACAATACACCCCAATTTACCAAATTCCACTTTTAAATGATTATCAGTGGTAGTGGAAACAGATATCAAATTCTTTTTGAGAGCAGGTACATACATCACATCATGAATCTGTCTCATTTGTCCATTAGGTAATATTATGCCATAGCCCTGGACTAGAAGTGACCTGTCATCTCCTAGGTAAATGTCTGTGCCATCAGATTTCTCATAATATTTATCATACCATTCTTTATTACAAGTCATATGTGCTGATGCACCAGAATCTATGAACCAAGCATTCTCATCATCAGTTTCAGCAGACAATGCAGCATCAGAAAGAAATAACTTAAGATTTTTAAATCCATCAGTCACTGAGGTGTCTCTGTTTATGAAATTTCCATTATGCCTTCTATGTCTTTGATTTGATTCATTATTCTTTCTTCTATAGCAATCTTTAGCTAGATGTCCAGGTTTTCCACAATAATCACATTCAATGTTTCTCCTACCATAAGAATCAGGAGGTGTCATACCTTTCTGTTTTGCTTGAAACCGGCCTCTGTTCCTATCCCATGGTCTCCCTCGGAATGGTCTTTTGCCTCTTGCAGTCAAAGCCAAATCAGAACCATTTGACTCCAGTTCAAAATTTTTCATTCGCTCTTCTTCTTGAAGAAGAATTCCAGCCAATTCTTCAAATGTAGGAGGTGTCGGTCTAGCTGAGAGAGCTGAAATAAAGACTTTATAGTCTGGGACTAACCCCTTCAAAGCAACAGTTACCAAGTCGGTACTAGACACTTTTTCACCAATATCACCAAGCTTATCACTCAAGTCTTTAATTCGGGAAACAAAGTTGCTAATGCTTTCATTGGCTTCCATTTTGATAGATAGCAGCTTTGTTTTTAAAAATAAAATATGGTTTGCATTAGTAGTTTCATACAAACCTTTGAGAGTGTCCCATGTCGCCTTTGAAGTTTCACAGTCCCGAATGTGAGGAATAATATTTTCCTTCACTGACATGCGTAGCAGCACCTTTGCTTTCATTTTGCGCTTATCCCAGTCTGGACTTGCAGCAGGAGGTGTAGGCTTAGGCTCGTCACCTTTAACAATTGTCCAGAGATTGTACGCCTCTAGAACTGTGATCAACTTAAATTTCCAATTTACATAATTTTCACCATCAAGTTTGGTGGATTCATTTAAATATGAATCCGCAAGAGGATTAGCCATTATGGTCAACAACAATCTCTGAGGGAAAAAAAAATGATAAATAACACAAGAATTTCTAACTTTCACTTGGAGAAAAACGAAAGCTGTTGGGTTGTCTAATGGGCCTTGTCACAAAAGAACGTAGCACATTGAAATTTCGATCGAGGTGGAAAATGCACATACAATTACCCACGCAAGATGCTACCAACTTAAAAGAAACACAAGATTAAAGTGCGAATTTTAATTGTGATTAAAATGACAAGATGTGATGGCGGTCAGGCAAATGAGTCAAATCCCGTTCAGCGCACGATTGAACTGTCAAGCTCGACTTCACGCTGGAAACTCTGGTCTATCACTGTGTTTCTTTTAAACTGTCTTTGATGGTGGTCAGCGCACGATTAAATGACACAGATGAAAGCAATCCCTCGCGCTGGCAGAGATGGCACAGGCTGATATCTTTTGTTCTTCTCACACCGAGGATTGACTAGCAACTCGATCCCACACGCTGGAAAACTGTACGAGCGATGAAACTCTGCGTATTGCGAGCCTTCGTTCTGTCAGCGATTACATCCAAACAAAAAATTCACTCAAATGAACAATACGCTGTCTTAGCAGCGAAAAAAAAAACAATCACACAGGCTCTCGGCCTGGCCTTACGATGTGCCAATACTGGGTTTCGAAAGCGGAGCTCTCACTCCAATACCCAAACAAATCGAAGACACTTACTGGGCTCTGATACCAAATTAAAACAAACGCACAGTCAACACAACAGGAAACATGAGACAAAGCTCACTGAAATCATTGAATTCAATTGCACGATTACATCACACTTATATAGCAAATTGCACTCACCTAATCTTCCTAAAGAAGAGGAAACAAAGCTAAATAGATGGAACCAATTTCTAAATACACACTCTCGTTCAACAAACCAAAACTAAATCTATTTCTGCATGATCTAGATTATTCTCACATAAAAGAGGGTGATTGAATAAATTTGGAAAAAAAAAAAAATAAGCCACCGAGAGGAGGAAATAAGCTTTAGCGTATGGATCTCAAGGACTTTTTCTGTAGAGGTTCTCGTGGATTGGAATTACTAGGTTGTGAATGAGCTCCACCACATCCAATCCATCACTCCAAAGATAAATCAAAATAACAATTTGGTTTTCTACATTTATAAAACTCCATATAGTTGTTAATCAAAATAAGATTGAAAAAATTATGTCAAAAAAACATCCTAATAACCCAATCCGGGTTGCTTCAAGTAAAATCCAAAAATTTAATATAATAAATTATTAGTAAATATATAAATAATAACAAGAATTACCTAATATCAAACATTCCTCACTCATTAACCCATATTATTTCTTCAAACACCCAATAACACTTAACACCTAAATTTTCTTACATTAAGATATAAAAAATCTAAAAAAATCTATAGAATAAAATATAAAAATGATTCCATCAAATTTTGGTAACTTCTATCTAAAAATTCCTTCAATTCGTCTATAAAATACACGAAAAGGTAAGTGAGAAAATTTTCTTTGAGCCTGTTAGAAAACCCTATGTTTCACACATGTGAAAAAAATAACTATGCAAAATAAATCCCTCTATATTTTGCATATCCCTCTATACATCATAAATTATGATATGCCAAATACTTTCAGAGCTTCCTGTAGAATTATATACATTTGAAACAATAAATAACACTTCTTAGCTTCGATTCCTTGACCTGCTTTGCAGGACTGGTCACAATTTGCATTGCACTTTATGTCCATTTTGTGGAAGTGCAGCTATTTCTTGACTGTCATTTAATATTTAAAAATTATAACTTCCTTCCAACGTCAACAATCACACCTGGTCGACAAATTTAATGGGCATGCAATGTCTGGTAGACAACCATGAATTTCTCCATTCTCCATCCCCAACAGATCAGACATGAGATTTCGAAGGACACCACTAGTTTATTCGTACAAAAACAATTCACGACCTTTCTTTGCGCATATTTGTGAAATTCTAGCGGCATTTCTGACCTTCCCATAGTGGGCCATCTAGACCTGAAGAGACATAGCAACCCCGGGGAAGTGAGTAACCTTGCATCAGATGAATCCTGCAGCAATATTGATCACATTTCACCCAGTAATTCCCCGCTTCCTACAATAAATTCATTTTTGTCACCACATTCTCGTTTCCTTACACATACACCAGGAATAAAAAATCATTCTGCAGAAAGCTTTTTTGAATGAATATTGAAAATTTTGTGGCCATATACACTATCAAAATATTTATTCGATGTAAACAATATTCGTGATATTCCATCCCTATAGGCCCAACCTTTTCTACCAGAAATTCTAGGTACAGATCGTCGGTCGTTATTGGTATCTGGAATTACATTCACATGACATATCGATATGAATCCAAGATAATATTTTATCATTCAAATAACTCAAGAAATTGTCCCAATAACTTACTAATCCCCAGCGTTCCATGCCATTCTTGACTTCCTTTCTTCAAATTAGGGTTCTCAATTACCGTATGTTCCATTACAAATGAGGGCTTTTAATGAATGTGGCCTGGTTCTTCGTATAAAGGATTACTAGTAGTGTAAAATAATTTACCCGGTGGCCCTCTTTAAGAGAAGGGAAATAGGTTGTAATGCTTGGTTAAATATGGTCCAAAAAACTCGCTCTCGCTGTAAGTCTGTTCTTGTAAAGCTCTTGGCAATGTTTTTCCCATGAAATGTCGGATTTGGAAACAAATTTCCACTTGCTGGAGAGTGATACACTCCTAAGCCAATTTCGCAATGTCCAGCAGTGACAACACTAAAGAAAATACGTCGATGGAAACTTCTTCGAATGAATCTCCACGAAAGTCATCCATTATGGATCCAAATATTTATTTCTTTATCATTTCAATATTTAATAACTTCAAACTAGTATATATTCAATCGATAATTCAGCTTCCATATATAGGATAGCATATAGAAAACATTTCCTACTGTAAATTGTACGAATTGGAGCTGGAAAATTGTCTTTCCTATTCAGGACTCTGTTGTTTTGAGATGTAAGTATGTCTCGATGGGATATTTCAAACAACTGCCATTGAACCCCAACTTCTCTTCTTCTTCTTTTTCTTCTTCTCCTAATATCCCTATAATCTGCTCTCCTTTTTTTTTCATCTCCTAAAATCTCCATAATGTTGATGATAAGGCGAAACCCACTATAAGGTAGGTTCACCTTTCATTTAATCATATGAACCTGCAACTTCAAAATCTGTGTCAAATTTACAGATTCATCACTCTGAAACTCGATCATGGGACCTGTGCGTTGTGGGCCCACCACACTTCCGCTACGTCTTCACTCAAGGTTCTTTCGCTCTACTCAGCCTCGATGTAAATCCCGGCTCTAACCCCTTCAAACTCCTCTACGCTTTAAGAAACCCGTTGTTTGTTTCCTCTGTGCCATCACTATGCCATCGCTTCTGCCTTCAATTCAAGTCTATGAACAGATTCAACCCTTTCTACACACATTCCATCCACGGTCACAAATATTGTTCACCGAAGGCAATTCCTTCATTTGGTATTCCAAGGTTATAAAGAAGGAAATTGGACATTCAAGTATCTTCTGCAATTCAACGCAATCGTTAGATCTCCATGGATCGAAACCGAATGGCTATCGCATTCCATCAGCATCTGATAATTAAAACTTAACCGCTTCTGGTTCAGAGGACGTGTGAGACGGGTGGGCTCGCCCCAAAACCACTTAACTGCACTTCTTTAATTTCGACCGCATCTAATACGGATTCGCCTGACTTCTGTTTTGGTTTAGAACTTTTTTGGAGTTCGATTCTTCCTCCTTAATGTTGATCGACCTCACATTTAACAGAACTTGTGAAGTTCTATCGAACCAAAGGAAACTGAACCTTTTCAATTGCGTTCAACTGTCAATTTTGTTCAACTTTAAGACATTCAATTGCATTCAACAAAATTATATGACTCAGAAATTTTAAAATAAATTGGAAGCCTTCACCCGCTGCTTCTAACTAACAATCACGGATCAAATATCATTCCGGTCTTAACTCAAAAGAAAAACAGAGTTCATTCAATTCGTACTCTGCTTTACACAGGACTCAAATACATTTAATCCGCCATAATCTGCATCTAATATAATGATAATGGATTCAACACGACATTTAACTTGTAAAGATAAAATTATAAACAAACATATTTGAACACAGAAATCCACACAACCATAATTCTATTATATATACAAAACTGGATTACAATCTAAGGCGTTTCAGCCTTAATCTGAATTCTTCAAACTTCTACATCTCGTTCGCCCACACTATCTATCTCATGCACATAGACTCTCTTTTATATAGAATTTTACAAGGCCTGAATTAGTTATGATCCATAAAATCTCTCCCAAACTGTCTCAACAAACTCTTAATCTTCTACTCGCACACATGGCATATCAGTTACACTCAATTAGTTACAGAAAACTAATTATGTTTTAACAAATTTTGTCCTGTTTTACAATGTCTGTCCACATTTTCTCTCCATAGTTTCAGATTGATTTAAGTTCACTAAGATGCCCCTACATCAGACTCATGAGACACAAAATTTTATGACCTCCTAGTCATATGTCTTCTACAAATGTCAGCAATTCTACCCACGTCATTTGTGGAACTGCTCCTTGTGATCATTCTGTAACAACATTCTTGAACAATTATGCCCACATCCTTTGGGGAATTGTCCTCTATGAGCTACAATGAAACCTCTGCAATAGCAAGTCCTCCCTACTACCAGACACCTCGCCAAGCTTCTCTCCTGAGCTTAGTCTTTTGGCATCTCTCTGGTTCGCTCCTATGAAACCATTTAAGCACTCTTGCTCTAGGTTGCTGCAATTCTTCTCAACTTCCTCTGCTGCTACCTTCACAAAACATAAAAATCACAAGCTTAACAAAACTTCACGTAACTATACCTCTTCTTCCTCTGTACACAAACTCCTTCTCCGCAGGAAATATTTTCCCACTCTGATACCACTTGATGATAAGGAGAAACCCACTATAAGGCAGGTTCACCTTTCATTTAATCATATGAACCTGCAACTTCAAAATCTGTGTCAAATTTGCAGATTCATCACTCCGAAACTTGATCCTGGGACATGTGGGTTGTGGGCCCATCACGCTTCCACTGCATCTTTACTCAAGGTTCCTTCGCTCTACTCAGCCTCGATGTAAATCACGGCTCTAACCCCTTCAAAATCCTCTGCACTTTAACAAACCTATTGTTTGTTTCCTTTGCACCATCACTATGCCATCGCTTCTACCTTCAATTCAAGTTCGTGAATAGATTCAACCCTTTCTGCACACATTCCATCCATGGTCACGAATATTTTTCACCGAAGGCAATTCCTTCAGTTAGCATTCCAAGGTATAAAGAAGGAAATTGGACATTCAAGTATCTTCTGCAATTCAACGCAATCGTTAGATCTCCATGGATCGGAACTGAATGGCTATCGCATTCCATCAGCATCTGACAATTAAAACTTAATCGCTTTTGGTTCAAAGGCCATGTGAGACTGGTGGGCTCGCCCCAAAACCACTTAACTACACTTCTTTAATTTCGACTGCGTCTAATATGGATTCACCTAACTTTCGTTTTGTTTTAGAGCTTGTTTGGAGTTCGATTCTTCCGCCTTAATGCTGGTCGACCTCACATTTAAAAGAAGTCATGAAGTTCCATCGAACCAAAGGAAACCGAACCTTTTCAATTGCGTTCAACTGTCGATTTCATTTAACTTTAAGACATTCAATTGCGTTCAACAAAATTATATAACTCAAAAATTTTAAAAGAAATCAAAAGCCTTCACCCGCTGCTTCTAGCTAACAATCACGGTTCAAATATCATTCCGGTCTTAACTCAAAAGAAAAACAGAGTTCATTCAATTTGCACTCTGGATTACACAGGACTCAAATACATTTAATCTGCCATAATCTGCATTTACTATAATGATAATGGATTCAACGCGACATTCAATTTGTAAAGCTAAATTATAAAAAAACATATTTGAACACAAAAATCCACACAACCATAATTATATTATATATACAAAACTGGATTACAATCTAAGGCGTTTCAACCTTAATCCGAATTCTTCAAACTTCTACATCTCGTTCACCCACACTATCTATCTCACGCACATAGACTCGCTTTATATAGAATTTTACAAGGCGTGAATCAGTTAAGATCCATAAAATCTCTCCCAAACTATCTCAAAAAAATCTTAATCTTCTACTCGCACACATGGCAGATCAATTACACTCAATCAGTTACAGAAAACTAATTATGTTTTAACAAATTTTGTCCTATTTTACAATGTCTGTCTGCATTTTCTCTCCACAGTTTCGGATTAATTTAAATTCACTAAAATGCCCCTGCATCAAATGTTCTATCCATTCTTCCAATAATGTTTTACTATGATATAACATTATCCTTTTTCTTTTTATAAATACATCGATACATTACTCATTACTCGTTCATCTTTTCTAAAGCATCACTGCTATAGTAATATTTTGTAAAGCTTCCACTTAGTGTACTTCAAAGTATTCCTCCATCTAACATATTTGTGTTATATGATCATCAATAAATCCATAACATATAAGTTTTCATAACTTAGTAGTTCTTTGCTGTCCACTTGAGCTTTGACTAGCCAAATCATAGAGTAAAATATCATGATTATGTGTTCTATGACTCAATATTTTTACTCTTCAATACAACTTATCGATAGTTGATTTTCAACACACATTTTTCTCCTTATTTTCATGATTTTCTTTAAAAATCTTTTCAAAGAATTTTTTTCAATAATGTACATACAATTTTGCATTTCTTCCTTACTTTCATAGATCTTCTTTCCATTTCATATATCAATTAGATTTTGATATTTTCTTCAAAACATGAACAATCCACCATTTTCGACGAACTACGATCGATTCCATCGATATGTTTATTTAATTAGCATAAGCTAAATTCCAAGTATTGGAAAATATTAATATGAAACCATTTTATAACAACTTTTAGCAACAGAAAGAAATAAACCTTCTAATCAAATGTTAGGTCACATCCTTAATTTGTAGAATATATGTAGATTTGAACATTTTCTTGATACGTCACTTATATTTTAACTTTTATGACCTAAAATTTTTCGTTATAGCATTCTAATATGTCTTCTTTACAATTGCATAGGTCATATTAAAATTTGATGTAGAAAGTGAAAATTAGAGTAAATTTCTAAAATTTTGGTGATTTTTGCCCATTTCTCAAGAGAAAAGGTCTATAACTTTTGATATTTCTATATATTCAAAAATATAAATCTAAAATTTTATCTATTCTACTTCATTATGTGTCTTTATATTTCTCTAATATTCACCATCTTAGATATCATAAAAAATAAATTTATAGGAAAAATGTCAAAGTCACTTGTTTGAAACTAATTTCATGATGCTTAACATGCCCTAATTTCTATAAGGTAATTTATGAAATTATATTTAAACATAATATAAACATTTATCAAATGTATATTGTGATATATTCTCAATTTTCTCCAAATTTCAGTTAAATTAACTTTAAAAAAAATTATAATGAAAATAGAAAGATGACTTGTTCAAAACAAGTTATATATCTCCAAGCAAAACAAATTATAAAATTTTAACCAAATATCTTTCAAATATGCTTAAACGTTCAGTATTTAAAACATCCCATAGAAATGACTCTAAATAGAATGCCATGATGACATATTTTAAGCATCAAAACTCTAGATTTATGTGCTCTCACGCCAAACCTTTTAAACAATGAACCTTAAAAATGATAAGTAAATAATTATAATGTATTGTGAAAGGTAAAACCTTTGTTTATAATGAATACATTGTATAAAACAAAATGTAATGATGCTAATACATTATTTTCTTAGATAAAAAAAATGTACACTAATGCTAAAATAGGAACATAAAAATTTATAACCAATATGATAATATAAAAATATAAATTCAACCAATGAATATATAGACCTTAATAAGGTTTTAGAGCTAAAGTGGAAATTACATAGGGTTTAGGAGAGATAATTAATAAATGAGAGAAATCAAATCATAGAAAAGGCTATCTTTGTAGCAATATGCATCAAATATATGTATTATTGATTTTATTCCTTTATATTAAGTGATTTCACTTATCATATAAAAGAAAAAAATTTGAATCATTTTACACATGGAAAAAAAAGAGAAATGTGAAACCCATTTAGCACATAATACGGGATGACAAGGTAGAAATGGGTTTTTCCCCATTGTAACTATTTTCTTTCTCCTTACATAATATCCATATTTATTGTGATTATCATATTTTAATTGATTTAGAATGATCCATGGATCCTTTCTACAATTGGTATTGTAAAGAGAAGAGCGAGGTAAGAATTTAAATGGAATTTGATTATTTGTGGAGCGTTCATATACTATGGAGTATCTAGAGTTAATTGAAAAATTTATAAGTAATTGTGATTTTGTATTTTAATTAATTTATAATGAGTGGAACAACAAGAAATATGTTGTTGGGAATAAAAATTGTCGTTAAATCAAAACTCGCAGCTGTTAGTCAATGATCACATCACCAAGGATAAGGATCCACCAGAGGTGGTTACGCAATGTCGCCAAACACATGGTGAGTGTTCATTCATTCAATGTCCAACAATCTCCCCCCCAACACGAGTTGGGTGTGTATCAAACTTGTGACCTATGATCTTATACCACTTGTTGGTAATCACGATTGTTGTTACACCAAAACCTATGGCTGTTATTCAAAGATCGCATCGCCAGGGATAAGGATCCATGAGACACGGTTATTTCATATCTCGAAACACACGAGGAGCATTGGTTCATTCAATTTCCAAGACATATAATTATATCTATGAAATGTCATACCGTATAAAATTTGTACGGATGGAAGGAAAATATGTTTACAGATAATGTGAGACATGACACTGAAAGAATTCTTATTATATATGAATCACTCTTCTCCAAAATACACCTTTCAATTTAAAATTTTTTATATATTTAGTATAACTTTAGATATACCCATTAAAATATATTTTTATGTTTTTGGATGGAACATGAAGTGAAGGAATGAAATAAAACTATAAATAAATGAAGAATAAAAAAAACTTGAACAATAACAACAATAGTTCAATAGATTAATAATGGTCAATATAATTATGGATCACAGAAGTCAAATTCCTAATAATTTTCATATATTATAAAGCGATTTTTTTTTTTTAAATATTCTACATTGTAATTATTATGTGGCAATAATATACATATGATGATTTACCTTATTACCATGAATAGAAATTTAATTAATTAGCATATTTATTAGATTATATAATAAATAATGCAATTATTTTATATTCGATCATAATGAATAATAAAATTAATATTGTTATATTTGAATATAATGAATTAAATATTTATATAAATAACTCAAAAATTAATGCTTATAACAATAATAACAACATTTCCTTTTTCAATCATACCATTAAAATTACACAAACTTCATATTGAATAAAATTTATTAATTTCTTTATCTAAACATCTAATAATGCCATAATATAACTTTGGGCATGCAATTTATGTTAGAAAAAGACATCAACAATTTTTTTTTTAATATTCCATTTGATATCTCCATCACTTACGAGGAATGTATAAATATTCGTTAGCACAACAGTGACACTTCTTAATCAAGATCACAAAAGAATTTCCAAGCCTTTTAGTTTTTATTTGCTTCCATATTTATGTGTGAATGGTAAAGATATGATTTATTGTTCTATGTAAATATTTGGAAAACATATTCACTTTATGTAAGCTATTAAATATTTTGTAAGGTATATATCGGATTAAGTGAAAATCATGATCTAAATTAAATTTTAATAGTAAGATTAAATTCTATAAGTAATGTTTTTCTTGTATTATATTTGTAAATTTTAGTGTTATTTTAATGTTTTTGTAAGAATCCAAAATTGTTGTATCACTATTTTGTTTATACATTTTTTGTCTCAATGATATCTATTTTAAAATTATACTTAGAGTCGATGTGCTTCAACCTAAAATGTTACTTGAGATTCTTTCTTAGCGTAGTGACATTTTAGTGGTCATAGTATACCATTATCATCCATTCACGAACTAATTAAAAGTCCTTCCCTAACCATCATTGACATAAGGTTTCTTTGCATAATCATGTACATGTATAATTGTTACATTATATTCTGAATAATATGTCCACCATTAAGAATGAGTGTAGGGTTAGTCATCCACGATGTAATAGTAATTCCCTAACATTATTAAAAAATAATAAGAAAGTGCCTTCTTTGTTATTTCTAAATACAAAAAGATCATCTTCATCATTAAAAAAAACCTATAATATTTATGAACTATATAATTTATATTAAATAATCTACATTCTTTTAATATTTTCATGACTACAAATAAAAATCACAAAATTAGCTTATGATGTAAATATGAACTCTATAGATATAGATTGTAAAGTTTTGTGTTTTTAGATAGTATTTTCATATCATTATTTTGCTAATTTTTTTAGTGTTACTTTATTTCAAAGACTTTTAGTATATTAAAATTATTTAATCCTCACAACATATTTAGGATATATGAAATTTCTCATAAATCCATTTTCAAAGTGAAAAATATGATTTATAATAAATAATCTACACCCTTTTAATACTTTGATGGCTACAATGCCAATCACAACTTTAAATTATAATATAAATTTGAATTGTATTAATTGTATAGATATATATTGTAAATCTATGTTTTTTAGATAGTATTTCCATAACATTATTTCGATAATTTTTAGTCTTACATTGTTTTAAACACTTCTCTTGTAAAAGTATTTAAACTTCACATCATATTTAGCATTCTTTTTAGCTTAATAACATTTATATATTTTTAGAATCTATGCTTCTGTGATCCATATAAAATTGTAAAATCTCTTTCGGTAATAATCACATATAATGGAATGTTGTCGACGCGTTTCGAACCAACCAGTGTGGTTCATCATCTCTCACCTAGTCCTCATGATGAACCACACTGGTTGATTCTAAACGCGTTAACAACGTTCCATTATATGTGATTATTACCAAAAGAGATTTTACAACATTTATATAATTATAATAAACTATCATTATTTTTCTAAATAATTAAACCTAATTACCTTAACATCTAATAATCTCATAAGGTTTTCTTGCATTATTATTTGATGGAATTGTACTTGAAATCCATGTTAGAGTAAGTCATTAAGAATTATTATTATTCTTAATATTATAAATTCCATCATTAAAGAGGAATGTAAGGTTATTTTTCAACTTTATAATTTCATTTGCCATTCCTAATCAACATCACTAAGGAATTACAAAACTTTATTTTTACTTTTGGTCTTTGTCTCAGATCAATGCTAAGTACTTACTTTCTTCATTATTTGTAAATATAAGAAACTCATCTTTAATATAATCCCATATTTTTTTTCTAAAATATTTAGATACTTTTAATGTATTTATGATTTTAAGTGCAATTCATTATTGCTCAATTTTTTAACTTTCAGAGTGACTTAAGAGTATACCTTGTCACCTTCTATTATAAACCCCATAAATATAATAATTATTATTTTAAATATAAATTATAATTTCTATTGAATTTTTATTTAAAAAACAAAATTAAATCATAATAATAAATAAAAATATTATATAAATAATTAAGTCTAAAATTAAATTACAAAAAGCAAAAAACAATTTTACTTAACGTAAATTTAAAAAAAATATAACAAATATTTAATATTTATTTATTTAGAAATAAAATTTAAAATAAATATATAAATTTAAACAATTCTAAATAAATAAATAAAAATAAGAATTCATATTTCTAATTATTATACTTAAAAAATTTATATTGAAATTTAATTAATGAATATATTAAAACTTAATGCTGAAAAAAACTCTTTAGTGAACTTTTGTTAAGTGAATATTATATTAAAATAGTAAATTATAAAGAAAAGTTCTTTTCTTATGTGACTATTATATTAGAATAGTAAATTATAAAGAAACATTCAAAATTCATATATATTTATGTATTGTATTAAGGTTATAGAATTTTTTTTTATATATAATGTGAAATTTATATAAATATAATTAAAGTTATTAATAACTTAATATATATATTTTAAATTTTTATTTATTAAAATTTTATTTGAAATTTTTTCATATATATTTTATAGCGCTAATATTTTATATATGTATTTTAATAATTTCAAACTCAATTATTTTAATTTCTAATTATTTATATAAATTTTAAACATTTTAATTTTCAATATTTGGATTAATAAATGACATATTTATTTATATTGTTCAAGAAACATCAGGAATATCGTAACATTCATGCTAGGCAAGGAAGAGTACAACGCTAATCTAGGAAGCAAGATTGTAGGTAGCAGCAAATAGTGGAGCATTGCAGGCAAAGTGGCGGTGGCTTCGAGAGGGGGGGCGACTCCCTCCTATCGAAATGTCATGGTGGGAGAACAGAGGAGTCAATCATAGAGTGTGCCAGGAGGAGGAAGCCAGAAAGGAGGGCCAGTTTTGGGTGCAAAATGGCAAGAAAAAACCAGGGGACAATGCCTACGTCAGGCATTGAAGAAACCCAGATTTATCATTCCACCAAACAAACTGAATGAATATAGAGGTTATATGAAATATCATGCACTAATATGTAAATTTATTGGTATTTGGCCAACTGAAAAGGACTTTCTAAAGTGTATCCAGGAAAAAGGGCAACCAAAAGGACATTTGGACCTGAAGTTTGGCCTAATAAGATTTTTTACAGTTATTTTTACAAATTTATTGGATAAAGAACGAATTTTTGAAGGTGGAACATATTTTTTCAATAATGCAGGTCTATTTCTCAGGTAATGGGAAGAATGTTATAACCCTGACAATGAACAATTTTTGGCTATACCAGTCTAGGTCCGTCTATTTTCTTTACCTATGGATTATTGGGATCCAGACATCCTAGAAGGAATTAGGAATTATTTAGGAAGGTTTGTGAAAATTGCAGAGACTACTTGTCCTGGAAGATATACATCCTTTGCTTTTATCTGTGTTTATATGAACATTTCTGAACCACTTCTAGAATCAATAGATCTTGAATATGAAGGAAAGATATGGCAGAAAACCCTCGACTATGAACATATTCCATTTCGCTACTGACAATGCCATGAATATGGCCATTTGTATAAAACTTGTCCTTAGAATATTGCAGAAAAACAAATAGGAAAGGTCCTAACCAATAAAGATGAAGGGCAAGGAAAATATGATGGCTTTGTGACTATCAGTAGTAAGAAGAAACATAACAAGTCACGGGTGAATCAGTCAACTGGTAACAAAAAAGGTCTACCCAAAATCGATATGAGATTTTGCAAGAAGAAGGGGAATCGTTAAAAGAAATGGAAGACACGGTCATCCCAAGTCAGCAAGTTACACAACAGAAAAATATGGTAGTCAAGATAAAAGCGTCTCAAGAACAAGCAGAAACAAAGGAGATAATAGGAGAGGAACAAATGGTAATGGAGATCAAATCACAAAAAGAAGACCTAAGTGCAGAGGAACGGGTTATGAAATGTCTATTACATGAATGGAGAAACCTGGATGAAAGATTTATTCAGGAATATTAAAAGACATTATACAAAGAAAATTTTGAACATTATCTGGTGACACACATAAAAAATAAAGTAAGTACTCTAGAATCTAACTGCAATAAAACATCCAATCCTCAAATAAAACTAGGAAAGAAAAAAGGCAGAAGAACTCTGCATGACTCCATTCAATTAGTGGGAGAACTGCTAGTAAATATAGGGAAGATAATACCGTTAACAACGGTATTCCAACAAACCCCACAAGTTTTCCAATGAAAAAAATCTCTTGGAATATAAGAGGCCTAAACAACCTAGGAAAAAAATGATATCTAAAGGAAAAACTAAAAGTTGAGAAACCAAAAATAATGTTAATTCAAGAAAATAAGGTCTCAGTAGCTAAAATAGAATCAATATTACAATATTTTAAACCACATTATGAGGTTATGGCTATTGATGCTGGAGGCACAGCAAGTGCTATAGCTGTCATATGGAATCCTGCTGAAGTAGTAGCATATGATTGGATAGGATTGTCTCGTAGCCATTTTGGACGGTTTAGACATGTGGGAAATACGGAGAAGTTAATGATATCAACAGTTTATGGACCTCATCTCCAAGGAGAGAGAGAAAATTTCTTAAATAGCATCGAAACTTTGATATCTCTTCATGAAGACAAATATTGGCTAATAATTGGAGACTTTAATATGATATTGAATCTCATAGAAAATAAAAGGGGTCAACGAAGAGAGGAACCAGAAATTGAGTCCTTTAGGGATCTTTTAACGAACCTTAAATTAGTGGACATCCCAACAGTGAATGGAGTTTTTACATGGAACAATAGAAGGGGGGAAACTCATTAGATAACATATCGACACAACAGATTTTTAGCTTCGGAGGACTTGGTAACCTTAGATGTTTACTATGAAGCAGCAATATTACCATATTTAGGATCAGAACATTGGCTTATTCCCTTAGAAATTGATATTAAAGAAGCCCCAAAAAACAGGCCTTTTAGATTTGAATTATTTTGGTTAAGGGACCCAAATTTTTTGGCAAAAGTTAAGCAATGGTGGAAAGCTACAGATATACAAGCGAGAAATAGAATGCATACATTTCAGATGCATCTGAAACATTTAAAACAAGAAATAAAAATTTGGAACAAAGATGAGTTTGGAAATATTCATTCAATAATGCACCACCTACAAGAAAGAATGAATTAAAACCAACAGCAAATGATTTTACACAGACGCATGGAAGAATGTTCCATACCAGAAGGAAATATACTCAATGAATTAGAGGATCAAAGAAAACAGGAAGAAATACTATTGAAATAGAAGTCCGGAGTGCAGTGGTTAAAAGAAGGAGAAAAAATCACAAGCTTCTTCCACAAATCCTTGATTCAAAGAAGGCAACATAACAATATTTTTTCCCTAAAAGACAAGAATGGAAATAGAATTTACCAACATAATGAAATGGAAGATATGCTAGTAAGGCATTTCATGGAAATGGTCACTGAACCTAACCTTAATAGAGAAGCAGATATTCAGAGAATAACTACTCGTATTCCGTCTAAAGTTAGTAGGAAAAAAAACTTAGCCCTAATGCGAGAAATTACCATGGAGGAGGTGGAAGAGGTAGTAAAAAATCTTCCAAAACACAAGGCCCGAGGACCAGATGGGTTCACTGCTGAATTTTATCAAGCTACCTGGCCATTCATGGGGAAGGAGATCTCGAGACTGGTAGAAGAATCTAGGTGAACAAGGAATGTATATCCAGCTTTGAACTCATCACTTATCACTTTAATACCAAAGAAACATCATTCAGATACTCCAGCAGGATTTCGTCCTATAGCTCAATGCAATGTTATTTACAAGATACTCTCAACAATAATGGTAAATCGGTTAAAACCAGTTCTCCTCAACATTATTTCACCTGCACAAACTGGGTTTTTAAAGGGCAGACAAATATTGGATGGGATAGTGATGGTACAAGAAGAAATGCACTCTCTGAAAACTCAAAAAATCAAAGGTATGTTGACTAAACTATACCTTTCAAAAGCCTATGATCGTTTAAATTGGTCTTACTTGAAGGAAGTATTGTTAGCTTTTGGTGTTGATTCAAGATGGACCCGATGGTTAATGTAATGTCTTTCGTCCCAGAATTTTTCTATCCTCCTAAATGGGGCTGCAAGTCAGCCTTTTAATGCAACTCTAGTTCAATGTCAAGGTGATCCCATTTCCCCTTTCCTTTTTATCATAGTAGTGGAAGGTCTCATCTGTCTTATAAAAGCCCAAATAACTGCCAATTGTTTGAAAGTTCTGAAGTTATGGGGTTGGAATCTCACTGTTTCATATCAGCAATTCGTTGATGATATTATGTTATTTTGTGAAACCTCGTTAAGGGAAACAAAAGCTATTCTGGAAATTCTTAAAAATTTTATGGAAGTATCCGAACTCGATCAACAATGATAAATCCAATGTGTACTTTTAACACTAATAATGCAACACAACGATCTTCTAAGGACTGGGATTTACAACCTAAACCTTTCCAATGAAAAACCTAGGATTTCCATTGAATCAATCCTCATTCAATGTTGTTGGATGAAGGATTCATCAATAGTCTACACAAAAATCTTCAAAATTGGGCTGCAGAGCGCTTTAATGCCCCCAAATGTGTTATTTTTTCTTAGATCTATTCTTCGTAATTCCAATATAATGTCTGTCAATACAGATACCCACAAATGTTTTGGAATAATATGGTTAAAAATTTTAAAATATTTGGGCAAGGAGCTCAAGATAAGAGGAAATGGGCTCTCCTAATGGAAACTCATAAAGACAAAAAAATTAGGGGCATTAGGCCTTTGAGACCCGTGACATTCTCAATCGTGTTATGGGAGCCAAGTTATGGTGGAGATGGATACAAGGAGGCACCTGTGACTTTGAAACTTATTTTAGAAAAGAAATACGAAATTCCTATAAAATGTGGAAAATGAAAGTAGATGTTACCCTAAAGGATCGTGAATATCCGGGAATTTAAAGAAACAAGAATAGAGAATTAATAAGACAAACAGTTTTTGGGAAACACGAAAGAACAATGGCATTTTGGGAGTGACTGCAGTAGCAGAGAGAGAAAATTTTTTAGCCTACTGGATCTAGTAAATTTTCCTATTTACAAATTCAATTCTAATCAAATATCAATAAGAAATTACTAGAATGTGTAGAGGAGGAAGGTCAATCAGTAATGGATGAAAAAGGGCAATGGAGAAATGCCTGTATATAAGACAATGGATAATTTTGATAAAGACAATTAAAAACCAGAAATGGTAAATCATGTAATGGAGAAGATATTTTAAGATGAAGTAGAACCAAAGGTATGTTCATACAACAAGGCTACTATCCTCAATCAAATAATCATCGATATTGCAAGACTCAATTTGAATAACATATGGAGAGGAAATTCTCGTCTAGTAGAATACTTCCTATGGTTATCAAGCTATAGGAAAACTTTGACATAGGATCATTTGTGGCACAAAAGGGATCTGTAATCACACTCGTATGATGTGTACAGGAGGAAACTATTGAACATTTATTTAATACATGAAATCCATTAAGGATATTTGGCATCACAATGAAATGATTTTTTGAACAAACGATTAGAGACAATACAAGCATAAATGAAACTATCTCAGAATGGCAGAAAGGAGGGTATAAAAGTGAAGTCATTGACCTGGCTTGGAGATTACCAATAGATTTATATTTTGGGGGATGGGTGGAAAGGACGAAACCATATAGTAATTTTAGGGAAGAGAGGAATGTAGTCCTAGATTTGGAAGGTGATAGTGGAAATATCCAAGATTAAATATTGTTATAACAAGGGTTTTACGAAGATTGGGGAAGTGAATGATAAGGAGGGTGTTCATAGAAAACCGAACTTAAAACCCCAAATGCTAGCATCATCATTATAAAGTTCAAGTCTCAACAACAAAATATATTAACAACTTTCCACCATCACCTGGGTTTTTTTGAAAATTAAATTCGCTGATGGTGCCTCTAAAGGCAAACTCGGGACAAGGTGTATAGGAGGTATATTCATAAACCTCAAGGATGTGTCGTAGAATATAGTAATGGAGATTGATTTGCACAAATAATGAAGCAAAACTAATGGCGGTAAAACAAGGGCTAATAATAGTGGTTTGGGAGAATTACCAAAGAGTCATAATAGAAGGAGACACAGAATGAGACAATAAAGGGATATCACAAAAGTCATGAAGTAAGGCACTCATTGGGATAGAATCAACAAAGCTCGTTACAAACAAGACCAATCCAAGAGATTGGTCAATTTCTTTGTCAAATAGGTTATGTAATACCCAAACATGTTCGTAGAGAAGGTAACTAAAAATGGTTTTTTGCTAATTGGAAGCAGAATGAGATTTGGCAGTTTGATATAAATCAACATCACTGTGTCCTGGGGAGGAGAGCCACACCCATTACATATTATCTTAGGAAAAGACTAACTTCAACCCCGATCGGGTGCTATGAAGGGGATGGTGGGGAGCCTGACCACACTGGCTGCAAAGGGGGAACGCCTCACGACCATCATGGAGGATAATCGAAGGAGAAGCGGTGATCCTCGTACGAACAACATTTAATGAAAATGAAAAATCTCGCTCGAAATAATGTCATTATAAATTGCAATTTACCTTGGGAAAGGAAAATGAATACTCAGAAGTTTCGGCTATTGTAAGGTAATAACTCAAATGAGAAGGAACTTAAGATGAACTTATGATAGAAGGCTTCAGGAAAAGGAACTGAAAGCAAATGAGGGTGGAGGATTACTTGGCATGTAATGGCTTGGCCACTCTTACTTTACAATTCGATTTCTGGGCTTGTCATTGTGGCAATGAAAGAATATGGTTTTATAGGGATTTCTACAATGTTCTCTCTTTCCCATAAAAAGAAACTAGCCATATTCTATATTCCTCTTGTCTAGCTCATGCAATGGTGTAAAGTGGTCAGTCTGTGATATTGAACCATGCTTCCGTAGCCCCCCCACCCTCATTTGCCATAACTTCCTCGTACTTTTTGAATCGCCTGGTTAACTCGAGTTTTCTTAAGTTATATCAGACGCTTTGGAATCTCTTCACTCACACAGGGTCTGTAAAGTTTTTTCAAATCATCCAAAAGTATATGGGAGATGAGACCTACATGCATTCTACTAATAATGTATACCTAGCTCGCATTAATGTGTTTACCGTCAAACCCCCGTTTTTCCTAATCTACCTACGTGCCTCTATCTCGAATGGGGATGCCAATGTATGTATGTGTTTATTCTCTTCTTCTCATTATAGTATCAATGGATTAATATTCCTAATCAGTGAAATGTTTTTAATTTAGAGCATATTGGTAAAGGGTTGCTAAACCAATGGGCTGTGGTGATTTGTATTTCTTTTCAATCCCTTTTCATAAACTGCTTCTCAATTATTGTTGGGAATGGTCTAAAGCCGGTCCATTTTGGTAATTTCGACTGGCAAGGAAAATTTGCTCGGCTGTAATGGAGATTCCCGGCAAAGACTTATTAGTGATTCTAAGTCACAAGTTACCGATCCTTTTCGCTATACAAAGGCCATTCATCTTTACAATGTACCTTCTCCTCGTCAAAAAAGCCATAATGGAAAAAGGTCAAACAGCAATCGAAAAGACACAGAGAGGCAAGAAGAAACAAACAATTTAGACCGCAAGCCCAAGTAAAAGAGGCAGAAGAGTAATAAGAAAATTCTCTAAAATGTTGTTGTTGTTTATGATTCAAGAAATCTAGTTCAAATTTGAAAAACTATTCATCGGGAGAGGAAAAGTGATGAAGATGATGATATCAAAGAGCAAGAGGCTAAATGGATTTTATTTCCGACCCAAGAAATACAAGAGGCCTAGGCTTTCATTTTAGCTATCAGCTAAGACATATTGAACAAATGTGTAATAGCAAAGGCAATGTCGGAGTACATACAGTGGAAGGCACCCCCAAAGGTTTCGGAACTCTAAGAGATAAAACAAGATATTCTAGAGATGCAATA
This sequence comes from Pinus albicaulis, assembly GCA_034641835.2. Taxonomy (NCBI): domain Eukaryota; kingdom Viridiplantae; phylum Streptophyta; class Pinopsida; order Pinales; family Pinaceae; genus Pinus; species Pinus albicaulis. The sequence continues at coordinate 464,460,934 of CM076582.1, forward strand.
AGGCACGTATCCATGCAGCCAAATAACCCGTCAAATTGGGGAGGATTGAGCATCACCCCAAAGCATGCAAAGCAAGTGGATGCCATATTCACGAAGGACCAGCAACTGTAGAGTTCTGGAATGCAAGGACCCAAAGAACCGTGGGATTCTTTCTAGATGGATAATATTTCGGGGCTATAGTTTTTAATGTTTTTGTGATAAGGTTATAGTTTCGCTTCATTTGCAAATTTTATGTGACAGAAAGTTGTTACAACACTAAGTAGAAGGAAAACAATACCAATTTTGGTTGGCTTTAATTCTCTTAGAAATACTGCACCTAGTTTCCTCATGTATAACAACTTATTCTAAAAAATAGATATATTAGAAAAAGTATTAAGAAATTTAAAAAAAAAATATTTGAATTTTCTATATTAATAAAATTCCAATTATCTTTCAATCAAAATAATAACTTGGTTACTTGGTTTTCTACCTTAAAAAAACTCCATATAACTTTTAATCAAAATAAATTTGAAAAATCTATATAACTCAACATCCTAATAACCCAATCCTTAACTCAAGTATAACCCAAACATTTTATCTAATAAAATGTTAATAACTATACAGCAAAATTACTTGATATCAAACATCCCTCACTAATTAACCTATATTATTTTTATCTAATAAAATGTTAATAACTATACAGCAGAATTACTTAATATCAAATATCCCTCACTAATTAACCTATATTATTTGTCCAAACACTCAATCATACATCACTTAAGTTTTCCGATAATAAAATATAAAAGACCTAAACATATTCATATGATAGATTGTAAAACTACTAACGAATACTATATTGCATTATATATCCAGCTGGTTATATTCATATGCTTGATCATGCAAATTGAAGTTGCTATTATAATGCTCTTAAAGTTTTCTTAACTGCTACGTAAAAGATTCCCTCAAGTCGCCTATAAAATCCAAGACGCCTATAAAATCCAAGACGATAAGGTCGCATATTTTCTTCAACTGCGTTAGAAAACCCTATGTTTAACATACATGAAATAGATAAATAAATAACTATAGGAATCAAATCCTTGGATACATCATAAATAATAAGCTGCCGAATACTTTCTGAGCCTCCTGTAAAATCATTTAACGTGAAACAATAAATAACTCTCCTCGGTGGACTGCTCGCAATTTGCATTGCACTTTCTCGCTATTTCATATAGAAGTGCGGCTGTTTCTCACTGTCATTTCCCGCACCAGACGGAATCCTTAAAAGTTAAAACTTCGTCCGATCGTCAACAGTCGCACCTGGTCGGGAACTTTCATGGGGTTGCGATGTACGTGAGACTTTCAACGGAGGTCAGAAACCATGAAGGACTTCTCTTTGTGCATGTTTGTGGAATTCCAGCGGCATCCGTGACCTCCCCACAGTGGGTCGTCTGGATCTGCAGAGACAGCTATCCCGGTGGAAGTATCGCCGCATCGGATGAAGCCCGCGCCAATACGGATCACAGTTCTCCCAGTTCCTGCGATAAATATTCACTCCTTTTCACGGTACATGCATCAGGAATAAATATTCACTCCTATTAAAGCCTTTTGTACGAAAATTGCCAATTTTGTCGCCATATAGACTAAAATAAAAAACCTTATTGAATCCAGAAGTTAGTGAAACATTCATTCCAGAATAGGTCTCGACATCTATGCATTAGAATCTGAGGGCTATGCATTTTACATTTTGTAGAGCTTACAATAATTATGAATGGATTGATTACGGTTATTATTTCTTTGACATCATTAAAGTATGAGCTGATGCTTGAAGATATGGATTGTTGCCTTGGTGCCTGATATAGAAACACCCAACTTAGAAGAAATTTCTTTCATGTTTTTAAGCTGTTACGAAACATGTGCTACGAGCGTAGTTATTTTCATAGCTTGAGTGGTTGTATCTATTATTGGTTAACGATCAAGTGATTATAAATTATTCTAGTTGTTTTTGAGATAAAGTGGGAAGAGCGCAGTTGCTTTTGTTGGTTTATGGTTTAATGAGAACTATTTGTTTATAATTTAAACAAAACTTTCGACTTCATCATAAACTTTATGAAAAAGGTCAGAATCTTGTATGTAGCCTTAAGAGTTGCTGTAGCATTAAAAAGTGAATCGGTTAAAAAGTGAACAGGCCAAACCAACCTGAGGGAATCGTGGCTACCAACAACATGCATATGAACTTTATATTTGTGAGTTTATTTGTGAGTTTAAGTCAAATAACTATAGACTTTCGAACAGAACAAAGCATTAATGCTATAAGACCACTTGAAAGTGCTTGAGAAAGAGTATCAACCACAATTATGAATGTATAATCGAAATGTTTTACTTTGATAATTTACATATAAATATAATTTAATAGGATTTAAATTTAATAAAAAATAGTCGACTTTATAAAAGAGAATAAAGAGTTAGATTTTAATGAGTAAAATATACACTTAAATAATGAAAATTATATTATGTGGTAGTTAAAGATTCATTTAAAAGTTGATTATTACAATTTGTAAAGAGTTTATATAGCCAAGATAAGAATGACTTTTCATGAGCTTTATAGTGAAAAAGGTGGTTGGGTAGTTCCTAAAACACTATGGGAGGAAAGGATCTGCCATCTCTATGAGAATATGAACATTGAGGATGAAAATCATTTCCTCTATAGATCTCAATTTCATAATCTTTGTTGCAATACCGACCTTTCTAGCCTTTTAAGATGTCAAAATTATAGTGAACTCCGGACTCCTCTCTCCAAGCTCTTTGAACATAGGAATACAATTCCAAAACAAATTAAATAATTTGTTTCTTAAAGTCTGATAGACCAAAGTAACAAATTAAATAATTTGTTTCTTTAGATCTAATAGAGCAAAATTAAGAAACTTTAACCATCTTCATATCATTCAAGGAAACTTAAAGTGAAAACCATTATCATTATCATATCATTCAAGGCAACGTAAAATAAAAAGAAAGAAAGGATTTTGTATTTATTGTTAGAATATTTTTCTATATGTGGTTACAATTTTTTTTCCATATTTGATGAAATTTCATAGTAGTTACTATCAGTATGAGACCAGGCTTTATATCATTCTATAAAAAGAAACGTAAGAAGTGAAAATAATACTACTAGCAAATAGATAAATGTATCATATCACGTATCAGATCAAAAATGTATCATATCAATAAAGGTAAAAGATAAATGTATCATGTCAATAAAGATAAAGATTTGAGAGAAGTTTATTCTTAATAAATAATGTGGTTGAAATATATAACTATGATAATGATATTTATAATAGATAAATACCTCATATCATTCAAGACAAAGAAAGTCAGAAAAGGTTTATTCACAATGTTCATTATGATTTTAATGCCTACAATAATTTTTAGTTGTTGGAAAGTTAACTACAAACGATATCCAATTATTATTGAAAATAACAACTTCATTATTAATGATAAAAATAGTAATAATAAGGTTATGTTAAGTGTCACTTTTGCCAGTAAAATTGCTCAAGTTTTGAAAGCTGTTTTAGATTATTAGTATTGATTGTAGTAGATGAGGTTTGACCATTTAAGTTTTCATAAATTTCATTTATGTCGGAAAAAACATACTAATGGGTTCACAATGAAAAAACTACATTATTTTGAGATCACTATGAAGAGATAATGCACATTTCGAGTTTATGTATTTAAATATATATAGCTATGCAAAACCCTCAGTTGTTGGTTGTAGGTATAGGATTTTAATTCCTTAAGAAGTATTCTAAATTTGTTGTAGCTAAAAATAATGAATGTTATTTGAAGGTGGGACAGTTTAGGTAGCATGAATTTTGTGATTATTGAATATAATGGAATAAATAAATATTTAATAGAAAGTTAACTTATTCAATAAAATGGATTCATAGAATGCAAAAATGTAACAATAACTGAAATGATGTTTAGTATTATTAAGGCCAGGGGCTTTCCAAATTATTTTTGGGTGCACTATATAGGTACACCTATTTATTTGTAGAAAATATTTCCTCTAAAAAGAATGAAGGGATGATTCCATAAGAGACTTGCAATAGAATCGAGCCAATTATGTCTCATATTGATGTGTGTGGATGCATTTATTATATTGATGTTTCCAGTTATAAGTGAGAAGGACATGATCATAAAAGTAGAATATATATCTTTATAATATAGATAGATTGATATAAATTACATAATATGCTAGCAAAGAAATAAATATTCACTTGTGATGTTACTTTTAATGAAAGTAAAAAATGGTAGGTAGAGTGAAAAGAACAAAAGAAGAAATAATGTAGGAATAACAATAGTTTTGGAATTAAAATAATCAGAAAATTACTTCTCTGCACATTGAAAAAATATTACTCGCACCCCAAACATCCATGTAGTCAAAATTCTAGCTTCAGTAACTTCAGAGGTTCAAGTGTTAGTCTACCATCGAGCCCAATTCCTCCAATAATGTTATAAAGTTTCAAAATATATCATCACGAACTTATAAGAATACAAATATTGTTCATTTTTCTTTAGTTTCTACTAAGTTCATGTAAAAAAAGTTATTATAAATATTCTAGAAATTAATATAAATTTGCTAGTATTGACAATGTTGGATATCTGTCAACTAGGGAGGTCTCCTAGATGTGAAGTCCCAATTAAAACCCACACTGTTTGGAGTAGGAGCCTATTGTAGCCACTACAACACCCTCCAAAATTTTGCCCCTTTTAAATTTTTTAGCCCCTCACATTTTGAAATAGAGTCAAGCCTAAGTTCACTCTTTCAAAATCTCAAGTCGCTAAGTCGCATAATTGGTCAACTCAACTAATTTGCGACCCTATGACCTTATGACCCCTCAGGTCGCAAAGTCGCAAGGTCGCATATCATCCTGAAACGAAACAATTGCGACCTTACGATCATGCGACACAATGACCCCCCAGGTCACAAGGTCGCAAAGTCGCGAGATCGCATATCTCATCAACTCAACTCATTTGCAACCTGGAAAACCTCATTTATTTTCCACATGTGCGACCCCTTTATAAATAGAAGGGTCGCATAGGTCACATTTGACCTGTGCGACAGAGAAAGAAAATGCCTCTAACAAGCCAGCTGGAGTGCATTTTTCCTAGGTAAGTTGCCTAATCCTCTTGTTGTTTCCTTTTGATTGATTGTTGCCTCCATTACCCTCAACTTAGCCTATTTAGAACTCAACCTAACTTCTATTTAAACCTTCCATGAATCTTGTTGCTATAGCTTGCCCCTCCCCATAGCTTGACTTCCCTGTGTACCTCCTCTACGAAGCCTCCCTTGCATCAGTCTATTCAGGTTCCCTTTTTAGCCCTTTCCAATGAGGAACTCCATGCATGATTTCCACTTAATGTGTCACCTTACCTTCCTTTTTTGATTAAAAGCAAGATGATGGTCTTCGTCGCCGCGTAACCCATCTGCCAAGCCCTAGAGCGACCCTGTGACTCCGTGACCTCGCGACCTGGTGACCTCAGTTGACAAGTCAAAGGGTCACTAGGTCGCATATCTGTGAAAGCTTAAAGTGACGTGACTTTGTCACTCAGTGACCTTGCGACCTGGTCGCGAGTCTCTAAGTCACCAGGTTGCATTTTCCTTAAGATCTAAACCAGTACGACTCCACGACTCAGCGACCTCGCGACCTAGTCCCAAGTTGCTAGGTTGTTTTCCTATGAAAGTTTAAACCAATGTGACCTAGCGACACAGCGACCCAGTCACAAGGTCGCTAGGTCACAGGTTCATCCATTTCCTTGAAAATAGTTGAGCAGAGGTAGGAGCAGCCCAATTATTTATAGATATGACATTTGTCTTATTGTGGGATTGTTTTATGAACATGCCAGGGAACCTTGAAGCTGAGCTAGAGTGCATATCCATCTCGTCGCCCTCGAGTGATATGAGGCCTCCAACAATTCGTAAAAGGAACAAAAGCCCTAAGATAGAAATATCGGAGGAGGAAATACATCTTTCTCTTCCCCCTATCTATGGAGACATCGCCTGCACATTTGGAAAAGGGGACAGTATGAGTTTGTATCAGGTTTACAAAGAATTCACAAAGCCTGAATTTCCAAAGGACCTCCTAAACCGGTAGATGTATATTTAGGTTAAAAGATCCAAGCTCCACTACCCGGGGGCCCGTCGGCCTATATTCCCATGTATAGAGCTGATCGAGTGGACCCTACAAAAGGTAGACCCCAAGGTTTGGGTTATTCGGGATCATGTGAGGAAATCATTCGAAAATCTGAAGGGACAAGATCCAGAACTCTATCATGCACTTCCCGCCTGAGAACAGACCTTCGCCGAGAACAAACCTTGTCGAGCATGCATGCATGAAAGGGAAGGCAATTCCTTAGTGCTCTTTGAACTTCAGCAGATAAAACAAGATATTCGGGAGATGGCCAAGGCACATATCGAAGCAACTGCTCGAATTGGGAGGATTGAACATCAGCTCCAAAGCATGCAGCAAATGGAGATGCCAGGGTCTAATGCAAAGGACCCAGCACCCGTGGATTCTTTCGATGGATAATATTTCTCAGTTTATAGTTTTTTATATTTTTGGTGGATAATAGTTATAGTTTTTGTTTCATTTGCAACTTTTATGGACATAGTAAAGTTCTTACAGCAGTAAGTAGAAGGAAAAAACAATACCAATTTTGGTTGGCTTTTAATTCTCTGAGGTGACCAACAAACCTGATTTCCTTCTCGCAGATTGAGGCTACCTTATACAATAGAATATGTATAGCAACTTGCTCTTTAAAAAATAGAAAATAGAAAGGTACTAAGAAATTTACTATATATATATATATATATTTGGATTTTCTATATTAATAAAATTCCAATTATCTTTGAATCAAAATAACAACTTGGTTACTTGGTTTTCTACCTTAAAAAACACCATATAACTTTTAATCAAAATAAATTTGAAAAATCTATGTAACTCAACATCCTAATAACCTAATCTTTAAATCAAGTATAACCCAAACATTTTATCTAATAAAATGTTAATAACTATACAGAAAAATTACTAAATATCAAACATCCCTCACTAATTAACCTACATTATCTTTATCTAATAAAATGTTAATAAGTATACAATAGAGTTACTTAATATCAAACATCCCTCACTAATTAGCCTATATTATTTTTCCAAATAGTCAATCATACATCACTTAAGTTTTCCGACAATAAAATATAAAAGACCTAAACATATTCATATGATAGATTGTAAAACTACTAACGAATACCAGCTGCTTATATTCATATGCTTGATCATCCTAATTGAAGTTGCTATCATAATTTACTTAAACTTTTCGTAACTGCTACCTAAAAGATTCCCTCAAGTCGCCTATAAAATCCAAAACGCCTATAAAATCCAAGACGATAAGGTCGCATATTTTCTTGAACTGCGTTAGAACACTGTATGTTTAACATACATGAAATAAATAAATAAATAACTATAGGAAACAAATCCCTAGATACATCATAAATAATACTTTCAGACCCTCCTATAAAATCATTTAATTTGAAACAATAAATAACTCTCCTCGGTGGACTGCTCGCAATTTGCATTGCACTTTCTGGCTATTTCATATAGAAGTGCGGCTGTTTCTCATTGTCATTCCCGCACCAGACGGAATCCTTAAAAGTTAAAACTTCATCCGATGGTCAACAGTCGCACCTGGTCGGGAACTTTCATGGGGTTGCGATGTACGTGAGACTTTCAACGGAGGCCAGAAACCATGAAGGACTTCTCTTTGTGCATCTTTGTGGAATTCCAGCGGCATTCGTGACCTCTCCACAGTGGGTCGTCTGGATGTGCAGAGACATAGCCATCCCGGTGGAAGTATCGCAGCATCGGATGAAGCCGGCGCCAATACGGATCACAGTTCTCCCCGTTCCTGCGATAAATATTCACTCCTTTTCCCGGTTTTCTTACACATGCATCAGGAATAAATATTCACTCCTATTAAAGCCTTTTGTACGAAAATTGCCAATTTTGTCGCCATATAGACTAAAATAAAAAAACCTTATTGAGTCCAGAAGTTAGTGAAACATTCAATCCAAAATAGGTCTCGACATCTATGCATTATTATCTGAGGGCTATGCATTTTACATTTTGTAGAGCTTACAATAATTATGAATAGGTTGATTACGGTTATTATTTCTTTGACATCATTAAAGTATGAGCTGATGCTTGAAGATATGCGTTGGTGCCTTGGTGCCTGATATAGAAACACCCAACTTAGAAGAAATTGCTTTCACGTTTTTAAGCTGTTACGAAACATGTGCTACGTGAGTAGTTATTTTCATATATTGAGTGGTTGTTTCTATTATTGGTTAACGATCAAGTAATTATAAATTATTCTAGTTGTTTTTGAGATAAAGTGGGAAGAGCGCAGTTGTTTTGGTTGGTTTATGGTTTAATGAGAACTATATTTTTATAATTTAAACAAAACTTTCAACTTCATCATAAACTTTATGAAAAAAGTCAGAATCCTGTATGTAGCCTTAAGATCTGCTGTAGTATTAAAAAGTGAATCGGTTAAAAAGTGAACAGGTCAAACCAACCTGGAAGTCGTATTTCTACCAAAAATAACATGCTATAGAACTTGCTATATTGTAGAGTTTAAGTCAAATAACTATAGACTTTGGAATACTGACAATACAAAGAATAAATGTTCCCATGCTCAGTCTTCATCAAAGAAGCATTAATGCTAGAAGACCACTTGAGAGTGGTTGAGGAAGAGAGTCTCAACCACAATTATGAATGTATAATCGAAATGTTTTACTTTGATAAATTACATATAAATATAATTTAATAGGATTTAGATTTAATAAAAAATAGTCGACTTTATAAAAGAGAATAAAGAGTTAGCTTTTAATCAATAAAATCTACACTTAAAAAATGATAATTATATTATGTGGTAGTTAAATATTTATTTAAAATATGAGTATTACAATCTGTAAAGGGTTTATATAGCCAAGATAAGAACGATTTCTCATTAGCTTCATAGTGAAACAGGTGGTTGGGCAGTTCCTAAAACACCATAGGAGAAAAGGATTTGTATCTATGTGAAAATATGAACATTGAGGATGAAAATCATTTCCTCTAATAGTATCCTCGTTACACCCGCATTAGATCTCAATTTCATAATCTTCGCTACAATACCACATTAGATCTCAATTTCATAATCTTTGTTGCAATACCGACTTTCCCACCCTTTTAACATGTCAAAATTATAGTGAACTCGAGACTCTTCTCTCCAAGCTTTTTGAACATGGGAGTACAATTTCAAAACAAATTAAATAATTTGTTTCTTTAGGTCCAATAGACAAAAGTTATGTCTCGTCCAATAGACCAAAATTATGTCTGAGTAAACTTTAACCATCATCATATCATTCAAGAAAACTTAAAGTAAAATCCATTATCATTATCATATCACAATATTTTTCTATATGTGATTACAAATTTTTTTCATATTTGATCAAAATTCATAGTAGTTACTATCAGTATGAATAAAGGCTTTATATCATTCTAGAAAATGAAATGTAAGAAGTGAAAATAACACTATTAGCAAATAAATAAATGTATCATATCAATAAAGATAAAATATAAATGTATCATGTCAATAAAGATAAAGATATGAGAGAAGTTTATTCTTAATAAATAATGTGGTTGAAATATATAATTATGATAATGAAATTTATAATAGATAAATACCTCATATCATTCCAGACAAAGAAAGTGAGAAAAGGTTTATTCACAATGTTCATTATGAGTTTAATACCTACCATAATTTTTAATTGTTGGAAAGTTACTTAGAAACGATATCCAATTATTATTGAAAATAACAACTTCATTATTAATGATAAAAATAGTAATAATAAGGTTATGTTAAGTGTGACTTTTGCGAGTAAAATTCCTCAAGTTTTGAAAGTTGTTTTAGATTATTAGTATTGATTGTCGTAGATGAGGTTTGACGATTAAAGTTTTCATAAATTTCATTTAAGTTAGAAAAATATATGGCTAATGGTTTCATTATTTTGAGATCATTATGAAGAGATAATGTACATTTCAAACTTATGCATTTAGATATATATAGCTAGAAGCAAAACCCTTAGTTGGTTGTAGGTATAGGATTTTAATTCCTGAAGAAGCAGTCTAAATTTGTTGTAGCTAAAAATAATGAATGTTATTTGAAGGTCGAAGAATTTAGGTAGCATGAATTATGTGATTATTGAATATAATGGAATAAATAAATATTTAATGGCAAGTTGTTTTATTCAACAAAATGGAGTCATAGAATGCAAAAATGTAACAAATAATTGAAATGATGTTTAGTATTATTAAGGCCAAGGGCTTTCCAAATTCTTTTTGGGTGCACTATATAGGTACACCTATTTATTTCTAGAAAATATTTCCTCAAAAAGAATGAAGGGATGATCCCATAAGAGTCTTGCAATAGAATCAAGCCAATTATGTCCCATATTGATGTGCGTGGATGCATTTATTATATTGATGTTTCCAGTTATAAGTGAGAAGGACATAATCATAAAAGTAGAATATATATCTTTATAATATAGAGAAATTGATATAAATTACATAATATGTTAGCTAAGAAAGAAATATTCACTTATGACGTTAGTTTTAATGAAAGTAAAAAATGGTAGGTATAGTGCAAAGAACAAAAGAAGAAATAATGTAGGAATAATAACAATTTTGGAATTAAAAAAATCACAAAAATTACTTCTCTCCACATTGAACAAATATTACTCGCAGCCCAAACTTCCATGTAGTCAAATTCTAGCTTCAATAACTTTAGAGGTCCAACTATTAGTCTACCATCAAGCCCAATTCCTCCAATAATGTTATAAAGTTTCAAAAAATATCATCACTAACTTATAAGAATACAAACATTGTTCATGTTTCTTTAGTTTCTAATAAGTTCATGTAAAAAGAGTGATTATAAATATTGTAGAAATTAATAGAAATTTGCTATTATTGACAAGGTTGGATATCTGTCAACTAGGGAGGTCTCCCAGATGTGAAGTCCCAATTAGAACTCACACTGTTTGGAGTAGGAGCCCCATCTTGAGTACTAACCCGACTGCCATGTATCATTGTAGATTTTCCTTGGCTACAAAATTCAACACAAGAGATTAACACATAGATATTTTTGGATCAACAAGTGATTATGCATTGTTAAATATTAAATGTGGAAAGTATCAAGGTCCTTCTACCTAAAGGGAAGAGAAATCTAAGCCCTTTAGAGACAATTAATAGTAATAATCTAGAAAAGGCACACAATCATATACATATGAATGAATCGTTAATCAACCAGTGAAATAGTCCATAAGGAAGAAACAGTTTTTAAAGAAAATACAACGCACCTTCTGTTATCACTCAAAAAATTCAAAACATCATTTTGACAACGTTACATAGGTTAATGGGTCAAAATAGGGTTTTAGGAGCCATTTTATGTTTTATCAAGGGAAGTATTAAATTTTTTATAGTTTGAGCTTACCCTAAGGCTTAAACACACTCATATTTGAACTCCTTCATGTCAAATCATTCATCATTTTCTGATTCATTTCATTTTCCAAAGTTTTTGTACTGAAACTGCCTAATTAGCCAAGAAACCATAATTTCGTAGCGCATTACACTGTAAAGCGTCACTTTGTGCTACGAAACCGCTGATAGTTTCATAGTGTAAATAGTCAAATTAACACTACAGGTAGTACGAAAGCACAGTTTTTTGTCTATCTTGTGAGTTGAGTTGTTATGTGACAGAAAAATTTGGAAAGGGTAAGTTAGACTTTTTTGAGTCATGGAGTGATGAAATCAAAGTACATACCCATGTTTGTAGTCATCATGGTCAGTTTAGGTAATGAACAAGCATCATTCAGTCATGAGAGGACATTTAAAATTCAAATCTTTCCTAATTAGTCATTCTCATTCCTTATTCCTCCATGTGCAATATTCGAGTTCTGGAGAATTTTGTATCAAGCCAAACTTGTGGCTGGTTGCTTCAAAGGCTTATCAAATTCATATCAAGCAAGGCTGAACACACAGATCAAGTGAGGTTGAACATTCATATCAAGCGAGGTTGAGAAATTCTTAGAAAAACTATGGTAGAGATAATAGAAACACACAACGGTGGAAAATGTATGAGATATGAACCTGCAGACATGAAAGTGATCAATGAAGACCCAACAATAGTGGAAACCTTCAGAAGGGTAGGTTGCCTACAGTTTTGTGAGAACTTACAAGGCTTTCATACATAGGTGTCTAAGGATTTTGCTTTGAATTTCAGTGGAACAACCACTAAAGTAGGAATGATAAATTTATCCATCACACTAGAGGTTATTGCTAATACTACAAAAATTCCAAGAGGGCAGGAAATCTGGTTCAAAGTTTTCTAGTTTAACATGGAGCAGCTTGAATTAATCCATGAGGAATTGTAGAACAAAGGTCTAAAAATAACTTGAAGAGAAATTACGTCAACCCATCATAAATGAGAAAAAAATGCCTCAAGGAGCATAAGGTAAGTTTATTCATGGTTTTCTAAGACTAATGATATGTCAGGGAAAATATTTTGGCACTTGCAGGGTTCATTTTTCAAAATCACACAAAAATCTTCATTTTTGGCACTTTTCAGCAGTTTTGTAGCGCCTCTAGGCTTAAAGAACAACAAAACACTACGAAATTCTCTTGTTTTCATAGCGAAATGTTTTTAAGGTTTCTGAGAAACTGAAAATGAATTTTAGAGATATGAACGAGTTATTTCTACATAGAAGACCTAAATACATAAACCTCTCTCATTTTCTGCAAATTCATTAGGAGGTGGCAGAAATTGATAAATTTAAATGTGCTACGAAACTGCTATTACGAAATTGTCCTGTACATTACTGTTTTAGCAGTCGAGTTAAAAGGTGGTTTTTGGGTAAATAGAAATGTATTTTAAGAAACTCAGATAGGTTAATTTCAAAAAAATATCAAGTAGCAATAACCTCTCTCACGTTTCTCTCAGGTGTTATCAGTTGGGAGATACAAGGATTTCTTTGAAGCCCTATTTTCAGAAAACAAAGTTTCCCTGTTTTACACATGTTTTTTAAATGCATGTTTTGGACAGCTGGAGATGTGTTTCAAAAAAACAAGAGACATTTTTCTTCAAGACATACTGACCTTCAAAAACCTCCTTTTTTTTTCAAAATTACATCATGGATTAGAATATATAGGCTCTGTTCCAAGACCCATGTTTTAGGAAAAAACAAGAAAAATTTGCAAGGATGTCTTAAATATGAAAGGTGAGATTGGGACCTCAAGACTCTTAGGTGAGTTGATTTATGGTTGTCTGAGGTTGATGACATGATTATATACAAGTTTTTGGCACTCACAAGTTTCAGTTTTCAAAATTGTACAAAAATATGCATTTTCAGCAGTTTTGTAGCGCCTCCATGCTTGAAGGGCAACAAAGTGCTACCAAACTACTGTAGCTGTGTTTTTGAACTTTTGACCAGTTTTGGAGGGTGCTGAGAGCTAAAGTTGGCATGAAACATGTGTTGGATGATGATAAAGATGATGAAAAAGGAAAGATGAAATTTTTGAGGTCAAAGGCATGTTTTGCAGTGCTATGAAAGTGCGCTATGAAACTGCCTTACTTTCGTAATGCACTGTCTTTCATCCTTTTTAGCAGGTTTTGGAGAATTTTTTGGATAGATGGAAGTTATGGAAGAGTTAAAGACCATGTCAGGAAATTATTCAAAACTCAGGACCATGAATTGAAGGTTATATGAAAGACAAAATATTGAAGGAAGAAGAAGACCATTTGCCTAAAAAACAGGGTCTTGTTTCCTAGTTTTGTGGAGGTAAGCTAAGTGGTCATAAAGTGATGAGTCCCATCATCTAAATTTGACCATGTGACCACATACCTGTCAATGATGTAATTTGTTAAAGTGGATGAGGTTGTTAAAGATAATAATGAGTAGTTTGACTCCTTTTTGAAATAGGACTGTCTAGTAGTATAGGTGTCTATTTGTTATAAATTTTATGTTGGATAGTTATGCAAGGTGTTAGTGGACAAAAATTTGATGTATCTAGCCTAGAGGAAGATCATCGGATGATGTAACATGTTTATTAAAGGCCATGGGGTCGAATTTGTCAAGGGTGGGAGATTTTTGGCAAAATTAGAGCTTATTGTAAATTGACTGTTTCAACAATAAAGAGATTTGTTACTTGACCAACTTGAGATTTTGAAGGAGTTTTTAGTCCTTATTTGTTCTATATTTACCTTTTATGTATCTCTCTTGCAGTGGTTTTCATTGATATTACTCAGAATTCATCCATCTGATGCTCTGACTTCCTTTATAAGTGAATTGATTGTGTATTTTCATATCTCATGTGTGTGTGTCCTACTACTAAAAACTATGACCTGCCTCAACTTCCATGTCAATTGAACTCACTGAATCATTGAAAGTGTTGACTCCAGAAGCCCAATGGCTACATATTGATATTATTTTCAACCTACATTCATCATAACCAGTTTATTTCCTAAATAGAGATAGTCATGTACATCTTTATTCCATATCATTAACCCTTGAGAGAGCCCTCTCAGATTGAGGAGGCTAAGCCTCAGTCACAATATTGGTTTAAAATAGTAACACATAAGTTGTTTGATCAGCAGCCAATCAGGTACGATTTTGGTGAGAACATTTTGGCATTGTTGCCGGGGATCGAAGGTGTAAATTTTCCCTCAGAAGAACGACAAAGTTTCAGTTCTAAGGTCTGAGAGAAGCAGACACTTAGACACATATTGGATGTATTTCTACTCTGGCAACTCCACACATCAAATAATTAATTGGAAGGTGACTCCACTACTTGAAGATCAGTATCTTGATGAAGTTTCAATATGAGTTCCATTGCAAGAATAAATGTCAGGTATGCCCCTATGAATCGGTCTCATATCCCTTTTTTTCCAAATCCTATGGCAAAGGTCAAATGGTTAACTGATCTTCCTATATTTAAAGATGAAAATAAAGACAATGTTGCTCTTCATTTGGTTAGATTCCATATGCATGTACATAGACTTAAGGTTCATTTCCCTGAGTATTGACTCATGAAGATGTTTATGGCCACTTTAGAAGGAAAAGAATGGTCTTGGTATGAAAGTCTGCCAAATGGTTCATTATATTCTCTTGTTGATTTCCATGTTGCATTTTATGAGATGTATGGAGGGTGTCATCCCTCATTATTGCTGGTCAAAGACTGCTGTAAAAATTGTGTGAGTTTTATTGAATATATGGATAATTGTTATGAAGATGATGAGTTCATGGATGACGAAATTCTAGATGCCCTTCATGAAAATCCCTTTCATCATCAAGAAGAAAGGATAACCTCTCTCTTGGATGAAAATGAAACCCAACAAAATTGTGTTTATGAAATTCATGTTACATCCTCTGAGTTTGATGAAAGTTTGTAGCAGACTTGTCAGTCTTTTGATCATCAGGAGTATGAGAATCATTTCAAAAAAGAAGAAGAAATATTGGAAGATAATTGCTATAATCCTCAAGTAAAGGAAGAATTTTATTCTTCATGTCTTTCCTTGTATCAGCCTACATCAAATAATGATCACACTAATGAGAAAGTGGATGAAAATTTTTCTTTATCCTTGTCTTCTAATCTGAAGTCATTTGAGTGCAAGTCATAAGTTAAAATTCAATTTGTGGATGAAGTTGCTAAGAAAATTGGAAAAGACATTAAAGTTTTAGAAGATCAAATTCAACCCTATAGGCTTCATGATCAAGATCGGTCTTTTCAAAAGTTGTTAATGCCAAAAAACAAAGAGAGGTTGTTGCTACCTTTCTCCTTTGAGATTGAGGAAGAATACACTGTTTTTAAAAATAAGTTTGAACAACAGTTTGATAGCACACAACTAGAATCTTGTGTGGCTAAGAAAATCATATATGAGTTGTCCAAAGTTGCAAAATATCTTGAGAATTTTCAAACATATTATGTCTTCTATGATCCTATAGTTGACTACATGGAAAAGTTCTACAGTTCAGATTTCCAGTTATATTTTGATTTTGAAGATCATATATATTTTATGTTTCCTTGGTCATCTCAGTATCATGCTTATTTTTGGTTCAAGTGCAGTCAAGAGGTTCAAATTTCAAATCAAATAAGTGTCTGGCTTCATTGGAAGTTTCATGTTGCTTGAATTAAAAATCGAGATTGCAGCCATTAGGGTAGGTAGGAGTGTGTGAATAAGATCAAATTTGAATGAACATATTTTTAGTCAATACAAAGTTGGTTTTCAAGCTAAATCATAAAGATTGAGCCTGAGGTGAAGGCCATTAGAGTTTGAAGAGAAATCTTGGCAATTTCAAAGTTTTTTCTATTTTTTTTCAAGAAGATGGATAGCAGCACTGGAACTATTGGTTCTTTAGTGTACCACAGGGGCACACTATCCCAAGTGGAGCCACTTTTATCACTCAAAAAATTCAAAACATCATTTTGAAAAGGTTACATAGGTTCATGGGTCAAAATATGGTTTTGGGAGTCATTTTAAGTTTGATCAAGGGAAGTATTAAATTTTTTATACTATGAGCTTAGCCTAAGGTTTAAACACACTCATCTTTGAACTCTTTCATGTCAAATCATTCATCATTTTCTGATTCATTTCATTTTCAAAGTTTTTGTACCAAAAATGCCCAATTAGCCAAGAAACCATAGTTTCGTAGTGCATAACACTTTAAAAAGTCACTTTGCGCTACGAAACCGTTGATATTTTCGTAGAGAAAATAGTCAAATTAACACTACAGGCACTACCAAAGCGTGGTTTTCTGTCTATCTTGTCAGTTGAGTTGTTATATGTCAGAAAACGTTGGTAAAGGGTAAGTTAGATATTTTTTTGGGTCATGAAGTGATGAAATCAAAGTACATACCCATGTTTGTAGTCATCATGGTTAGTTTAGGTAATTAATAAGCATCATTCAGTCATGAGAGGACCTTTAAATTTAAAACCTTTTCCTAATTAGTCATTCTCATTTCTTATTCCTCCATGTGCAATATCTAAGTTCTCGAGAATTATTGTATCAAGCCAAACATGTGGATAGTTGCTTCAAAGGCTTATCAAATTAATATCAAGGAAGGTTGAACACACATATTAAGCGAGAATGAAAATTCGTATCAAGCGAGGCTAAGAAATTCTTTGAGAAACTATGGTAGAGAAAAGAAAAACACACAAGGGTGGACAATGTCTAAGATATGAACCTTCAAACATGAAAGTGATCAACGAAGACCCAACAATAGCAGAAGCCTTAAGAAGGGTAGGTTGCCTATAGTTTTGTGAGAAATTAGAAGGTTGTCATACATAGGTTTCCAAGGAGTTCGCTTTGAATTTCAGTGGAACAACCACTAAAGTAGGAATCTTAAATTTGTCCATCACACCAAAGGTTATTGTTGCTGCTACAGAAATTCCAAGAGGGTGGGAAAACTTGTTCAAAGGTTTCAAAATTAACATGGAGAAGCTTGAATTAATCCATGAGGAATTGCAGAACAAAGGTCTAAAAATGACAATGCTTGAAGAAAAATTAGGTCAACCCATCATAAATGAGAAAAAAAATGCCTCAAGGAGCATAAGGTAAGTTGATTCATGGTTGTTTAGGACTAATGATATGTCAGGGACAATATTTTGGCACTTGTAGGGTTCATTTTTAAAAATCACACAAAAATCTTTATTTTTGGCACTTTTCAGCAATTTCGTAGTGCCTCTCGGCTTCAAGAATAGTAAAACTCTATGAAACTGTCTTGTTTTTGTAGCGGAAATTTTTTAAGGTTTCTAAGCAACTAAAAAAAAAATTTTCAAATATTAAAGATTGTTTTCTACATAAAAGACCTGGATACAAAAACCTTTCTCATTTTCTACAAATTCAGTAGGAGGTGGCATAAAATTATAAATTAAAATGTGCTATGAAACTGCTGTTACGAAATTGTCATGTACATTACTCTTTTAGCAATCAACTTCAAAGGTTGTTTTGAGGTAAACCGAAAGGTATTTTAAGAAGATGAGAGAGGTTATTTTAAAAAACATATCAAATAACAATAATCCCTCTCACTTTTCTCTCAGGTGTTATCAGTTGGGTGATACAAGGATTTCCTTGAAGCCCTATTTTCAGAAAACAAAGTTTTGTTGTTTTACACATGTTTTGAAAATGCAGTTTCTGGATAGCTGGAGATGTGCTTAAAAAACCCAAGAGAGGTTTTCCTTGAATACATAATTTCCTATAAAAACCTCCTTATTTTTTGAAAAATACATCATGGATTAAAATATATAGGCTCTATTCCAAGACCTATGTTTCAGGAAAAAATAGGAAAAATCTGCAAGGATGTCTTAAATATAAAAGGTGAAATTGACACCTCAAGACTCTTAGGTGAGTTGATTTATGGTTGTTTGAGGTTGATGACATGATTAGATAAAAGTTTTTGGCACTCACAAGTTTCAGTTTTCAAAATTATACAAAAATGTGCATTTTCAACAGTTTCGTAGCGCCTCTAGGCTTGAAGGGTAGCAAAGTGCTACGAAACTATTGTAGCTACGTTTTTGACCTTTTGACTCGTTTTCGAGTGTGATGAGAGCTAAAATTGGTATGAAACATGTGTTGGATGATGATAAATCTGATGTAAAAGGAAAGAGATGAAATTGTTGAGGTTAAAGGCATGTTTTGCAGTGCTACGAAAGTGTGCTACAAACCTACCTTACTTTCGTAGTACTTTCGTAGCGCATTGTCTTTCACTTTTTAAAGGTGTTGAGGTGTTTTGGAGAAGTTTTTGGATAGAAAATTATTAAGAACATTTCAAGCAATTATTCAAAACTCAAGGATCATGAATTGAAGGTTAAATGTGAACAAAAATATTCGAGGAAGAAGAAGACCATTTGCCTAAAAAATAGGGTCTTGTTTCCTAGTTTTGAGGAGGTCAGCTAAGTGGTCATAATGTGATGAATCCCATCATCTAAATTCTACCATGTGACAACATACTTGTCAATGATTTAATTTCTTTATGTGGATAAGGTTGTTAAAGAAAATAATGAGTATTTTGAGTCCTTTTTGAAATAGGGCTGTCTAGTACTATAGGCATCCGTTTGTCATAAATTTTATGTTGGATAGTTATGCAAGGTGCCAGTGGACAAAAATTTGTTGTATCTAGCCTAGAGGTAGATCATCTAATGATGTAACATGTTTATTAAAGGCCATGGGGTCGAATTTGTCAAGGGTTGGAGATTTTTGGGAAAATTAGAGCTTATTGTAAATTGACTGTTTCAGCAATACAGAGATTTCTTACTTGACCAACTTGAGATTCTGAAGGAATTTTTAGTGCTTATTTGTTCTATATTTACCTTTTATGTATCTCTCTTGAAGTGGTTTTCATTGATATTACTCAGAATTCATCCATGTGATGCTCTAACTTCTTTTATAACTAAATTGACTATGTATTTTCATATCTCATGTGTGTGTGTCCTACTACTAAAAAATCTGACCCACCTCAACTTCCATGTCAATTGAATTCACAGAATCACTAAAAGTGTTGACTCCATAAGCCCAGTGGCTACATATTGATATTATTTTCAACCTACATTCATCATAACCATTTTATTTTCTAAATAGAGTTAGCCATCTATATCTTTATTCCATATCATTAACCCTTGAGAGAGCCCTCTCAGATTGAGGAGGCTAAGCCCCAGTCACAAGATTCGTTTGAAATAGTTACACTGAATTTTTCTGATCAGCAGCCAATCAGGTACAATTTTGGTAGTAACACCTTCTATGAGATAAGTGCCAAAGCCATGGAAATAGTTAAATCTACTTAGTACAGATGAAAAAAAAATACATCACAAACATTCAAAGAATATTCTTACAATATTCAGGACATATGCATACTCACTATTTTGAACAGTTAATATTTTGTACAACTCTACCAATCTCATATCGACACTGAGTGAGCCTAGAGAGGTAATGTGGAATGGTTTATCCTTTTTGGATGCGAATATTTCTAAGCTTTTCCCTCAATGCCAATTTCGTAGTGATGAATCACTACCATTTTTTAATAACTCAGTGAGGGTATTGCAAATAGCATATGGAGTCTCCTTGCCATGTAAATTTAAGACTATGTGGTCTCTCACACCCTTCAGGATGATCCTCCTAGATTTTTCGATACCCTTCTTCAATTGGGCTAACTGTTGTGCATCTTATACTTATATCTTTGTGATTTCAGTTTTAGTGTAATTGAGCACACCATTATCATCGAGAATTGATTGCATATTTTCCTTCTAGGCTATGAAATTAGAGGTTCCCTGAAGGGAATATTCTAATCTCAATCTGTTGAAAGAGAGTTTCTCGCACAAGAGAGAAAAATATTCATTGAATCTGCAAATAAAAATATCTGGAGTAGAAGATCTATTAACTGGGTTCTAGTATGATTTTTTCTCTGATACCATGTAAAAATTAATATCAAATTTCTATTACTCATGAAATTGAACTAAAAGCAAGCAATTAAAAATCTCCTTTACTATTATGCGTAATGGAAATCAAAATTTATAAACACGTGCAATGACATGCAACCATTAAAACTCACCAAGAACATAATTGTTTTATAGGCACTAGTACAAAATGGCTAATTACTTACAAAAAAAATGACTAAAATTTACATATAAATGACCATTTTTCGGTCAGTGACTAATAATCGATAATTCACTGTACCTTATAACGTGATCAACTTTTAGTCATATTTAGTTTAATCATTAATTGTTTGTCCCAATTCTATCATCTAGTATTATATTGGGCCATAAATTTCGTCATTAATTTAATCATTATTATAGTCATTAATTTTCACAATTAATGACCAACTAAAAAACAAAATATACTACTACATGATTACTCGAGATAAGCAATTAATGACCAAAGAAATATGACCAAAATGTTGGGTTTGTTATAAGATACTATAAATTAGATACTAATAGTAATATATAGTCAAATTTTAGTCATCGTTTGAAGCCAATTAATGACTAAAGAAATATGACTAAATCTCAGTCATGTTATAAGATATTGTAAATTAGCTATTAATAGTCATACATATGCAAAATTTAGTAATTTGTAATAAAAAAATTATCATTTACAATATTCATTTATATTTTTTTCGTAGTTTCATATTCATTATATAAATGATTTATTTAGTAGTTTATATTCATTTCATTTACTTTCGATAATAATAATTAAAAATGATTAATTTAGTTGTTGTATATTCATTTTATTTGTGTTCATCATTAATCAATATAAACTATTAATTTATTATTTTTAGATTTATTTTATGTGTTCATTATTAATCAACATAAATTAATTAGTATGATTTTGGGATTAAATTAAAAAATGTCATACAATGTGCATGTTCATCTAATATGAAATCACAAAGTTATATATGTTAATTACAATTCTAATTAATATCAAGTACAACTATAAATAATTTCAACAATGTAACTTTTGTTATGAAATGTCAATCATCACAATATGAGCTTCCAACTTAATATTGGTTGGGCTACAATTTACACATGAAATATTGTTTCATCACCTAAAAACATTATCATCGTGTTTCCAAGGCATTAGAGGCGAATTGAAAAACTCTAAAGACTTAACCATCAGTCTGTACATGTGTGTCTCATGCGGGATATTGGATTTAACGATACCACTAAACTGGTTCTCTTCTTTCTCTCTTTTGGCATTTTTCACTCTAGTGCTATTGTTCTCATCTTTATACAATTCTTGCTTCTTACCATCAAAATTGATTTCCTCTTTTGAAAATGAAAGAAGATACAATGTAGAGTATAAGACATGGAATGTGATAAAAACCAAAAAATAAATTAAAGTATACTATAAATGATTTATATGACATATAGCTCAATATCAACCATATCAATGCCATTTTTCCCCAGAAAAGAAATAAACTCGAAATTTTTTTCTTCAGCTGGATGGTAGTTGCCAATATATTAAAATGTACTTATAGTGAAGTCTAATTAGACATTTTCCGGTGAAAGTTAGAAATTAATGTTTGGAAAAAGCTACTCAACCATTTGTAGATCTAACTATAGTAGGCAGGTACATAATTTCCTTCTCAAATTAAACCAAATTAAACCAAATTTAGGGTAATGTTAGGACATTTTTTCACAAGGGATAACAAAGAAAAATATTGTTGGGCATCTCATTCCATGATGTGGAAGCTAAAATGTAAAATAATATCATAGATGTTAACTAGAGAGCACAAGTGCATATGACTTGTAAGGGATAAAGTTAAAACATATCAAGGATATTGAAATGTTGTAAAAAGAACTAAGATGCCTACCCTATGCCAAGGTTATCATTTAAAGGAAACAAAGCCAGAAAGGCCTATTAGTATAACATATGGATCAATGAAAATACCAATATAAATAATTACATAACAATAAAAAAAACATAATAAGAGTGATGGAGACAACTATACCTAAAAAGGTATTCATGTCCATACTCCATACAACCTATCTCAAAAAAAAGGAATTATATAAAATCTATCATATTCCAAAATCCAAATAAGTAAGAAAAATGTATTGAACAGTAAAATATTAACAAGGCATAAATGTATAACAGAAAGTAAATTTTAGCAAATTAAGAAAACGGAGATTTTGTTTTACATTTAATCACGACATCATTGTAGCCTTTGCCATATAAAAATGACCAAGATCCTAAATCGTGAAAACATGTTAACAAATGATGTGCCATGGCCTAGCATAAAACCCGGGTCATAAAGAGGCCCAAATTAAATGAGAAATGCAATAATGAAATTTGAGTTTTTAAAGAAAATACTCCATGGATAAGAAGAAAAAATTACCAAATATGGTAAACCCTTTCCAAGAGGAGGTTCAAAAGAAACACCATATATTGGCAGAGTACCTAGTGCAAAATAAATGTGTAAATAAAATCTTGCATCAACATTGAGACAATAAATTTATATGTATATGAATGGGAATAAATATTTATCTGAACAAGAGGGAATTTGAGGAAAACCATTGACATGAGTATAACAAAAAAAGCCCGGCATGAATCGGATAATATTAGTAGTAATGGGTATCGAAATATTGTTGGTTTCATTGTAAAGGAAATACTCCATATCAAACCTACCATAGAAAAAATGGGTTTGGTTAAACCAAAAACAAACATAAAATAGGGAAAATAAAGATAGAAATAATCAATTAGAATACTAGACCTACTTACTATTACTTATGAGTATGGCCATGTGGTTCTGAGATTCACCTCTAAAAAAGTAGAATACCATTGCGTGGAAAGGGAAGAGAGCCTCATCTAACGTATCAAATGGATGATGTCTTGATAGGTAAAAACCCCTATATAAAATTTGAATTGTGCTATGTAAATTTTCTAAGGGAAATGACAACTGAATTGGAGAATGTTTCATTTTTTCCAAAAAGAAAAACTCTAGAAAGGATTATTGTTGATTCAAAAGGGAATATTGGGACCATATATTCAAATATAAACCCTTCCATATGAGGTCACATGAAGCCATGTGTTGACCCTAGCATGGTGTAATGTAATCCAACCATGTGGTAAGAAAATAGACCCACACACACAACTATATTCCACTTCAGTTATGATTAAGAGTTAACCATGAGCTTGCATCGAACCTTATTAAATGTGGTGGGTGTGTAGCATTTTGCGAAAGGGTCTATTCTATCAATGTGTCATATTGTATAACTTAAATCAAAGTGACATAATACAAGTTTGTTTTAAATGGATCAAAAGTACCCATTTCATGTGCATATTAGGGAAATGGAACCAAAATCCCACATTTATGTATGATATCCTAGACCATGTATGAACCCTATGACACATAAATAATGTTTTCAAGACCCCATCAACCATCACTTAATGCTTAGCTCGGAGAATCCATGATGCATAAGAGGTTCAATACGAACCCCAAATTAAGGGAATCATATACCAAACTAATTATCAGATCAAAACATGTACATAAAACATGATATGAAGACGTATGAAAATGTTAAGATAATTCTTGAATCTATATCTGCATATAAGAAGAGAAAGAGTTAATGTAAACACTTATATTGAACTAGTTAATTAACATAAAAAAAAAAAAAATTTGGTTAAGTATCAAATTACACCATAGAAATATGTATCATTGATGATGAGAATCTATCTATGGAATTGTAAACAAGAGAACAAGGAAAAAAAAATGGTTATGACTTTGAGGTACATTACAATTTTATTTTAAGGACTTGTAGAGTGAGATAATTTAGGGACCTTGAAATTGATGATTTTTAAAATGGTAATACAACTAACAAAAAATTAATGGAAAGTTATATTGTTCATCATAATGGGATGGTAGAATCTACAAAAATAGCAATAATTGACATGGCAATGTAGTATGTGTAGGGCTAAAGGCATTACACACTTATTGGGTCGATGATATATGTACCATTGTTGTTAGTTGAATAGTATTCCTCCAAAAATGATGAAGGGATTAACCGCATAAGAGGATTGAAACATATGAAAGCCCATTATTTCTCATATTAATGTGTTTATATGCATTTTTTATTTCAATATTTCAATGTAGAAGTGAGAAAAACATTATTATAAAAAAACAATATGTATCTTTATTATCCATGTAATGGAGATAAATTAATCCCCATAATTTAGGTTTCTATAATGTGTGCCCTCCCTCCTACCCTGAAAACATGATTAATCAACACACCGATATCTACAACATGTGATCCATCTACACTATGGCTTGTAAATGAGTCACCTCGAAGGCATGCTCTAACACAAAATATACACTCCAATGTTATGTAACTTTCAAGGAAGCTACTAGAATGTATATATCCATTTCATGGTGGATGGTTGAGGAATTGAATAATCATTCAAAAATGTTAGCCCATACTCATATCTGGAACATTTTAGATCAATCCTCCTAGGAAGTGATGATCATGGGAGACCTTTGTAGTAGTATCACTAGCATGCAAGATTATTACAACAACATATCTTATCATTTTTATATAGTCTAATATAATTCTTAGTGCACTTTGAATACTGGTTATACAATATCCCCTGGCATAAGAAAAATTAACCAAATTAACTCTATCTTGTACCTCTACCAGGATCTTCCAGAAAAATCTCATAATAATATTCATCTTTTATAGTGAATTTCGTTTAATGCACGTGATTATTTTTTTTGCACGCCTAGTTTCTCAGCTCCTTGGAATACGCCTCTTTTCCTCCTAGGTAAGCCTATTATTAATCAAATTTTGTTTACTTCTCATAGAATCATGGTTGGTTGGGGAATTAAATCACTCTTGTGGTATGTGTATTGGTATATATCTTACAAACACCACGATATAAATTTTCCTCCTAGCCATTCTCTTATATCTATGACTCTCTAGTATCAAATCACACCGCAGACTCTTAATTTCCCCTCATTCTACATCTCTTCTCAACCACTACCCTAACTTCAACCCCATACTACTTCTCTCACACCTACTTCTAGTAGTCTCTATTATTGTGTCAAATTTGGCCTCTCTCCCATCATATTCTCTCCCACACCATAGCCTCTACTTGTTTAAATTGACAATACAAAACCATATCTTTTCACTACTCCCAGCCATTATCCTTCCCTCAACCAAATATCATGAACCTCAAAATTTTTTATATCACTATGAGTTATGGAAGATAAGAAACTACCCACGGAGAAAGAGGTAGAGGTCATCCATCTTTATCTATCCAACCCCAATCACATCACCTTGACCTCCTAACTATGAACCCAACTGCAGGAAAAGTAATCCATGGATTGTTATGAGAAGTACATCCAATAACCCGTCTGCCAATAAATTCAAACAATAGAAGCTATTTTGCACCAAGAAAGTTACTACACTCATAACCATCATGTGCACACTGAGACCATGAATCGAATCCCTAATTTACGTACCTCAACTTGCTGAATATTTTCATGCTACATGTAGGAAGTCAATATTTACTAGCACACAAAAACCTTTATGTGGCACATACTTACAAACCACAATAATGCTAGGCAGGAGAATGCTCTCAAGTTAGAAAAAATAAATCAAAATTTGGATGTAATGGACCACAAACTAAACATCCTTCTCAACAAGTTTATCAAACCCTCTCATAGCAATCTGGTTGTCCCAAAAAAGACCCCGAGGTATGACAAGTCAAAGCAGCAACTACCATGCAATCTCATTTTTTTTTGTTTTGAGATCTTATAATAGGTTTAGTTAGTCTATGTTTAGTTAATTTATATTTTTCAATTTATGTTTTCTATTTTTTTTAACAAACACTATACTTAGGAGACACATACATCTTGAAGAATTTGAAGCTTAACTCGAGAATTGTATATGGAATGAAAATAAGAATAGAAGAAGTAATGTACAGAAATACAGTAATTGTGAAATTACAAATATAACAAAATTACTTCTCCTCACATTCCACAAACTCTAATGGTGGCCCAAACGTCCATGGCAATTACATTCTAGCTTCAAAGTGTTCATCAAGTCCATGTGTATGTCTACCACCAACTCCAATTCATGCACTAAAGTGATAACGTCGTGGTAAAATTTATCACTAAATAATAATAAAAATAATATTTTTAATTTTTCTTTAATTTCTACGATGTGCATATAGATCCAAATTATTATAAATATGTATTAAAGAATACAATTTTCTATAAGGTAATGGAGACCAATATTGATGCAATGAAAATAAATGAAGCATGATATTTAGTAACCTCCCTTGAAAAAAATATTTTCTATGGATCAAAATGAGTTTATAGAAAAAATTGTGAGATATAGGGATTATATGAAGATCACAAGGAAAAGCTAATAATGAAAATTTTGTGATAGTGCCCATATATAGTATATAATAAATATTTTCTTATTTTGCTAAATTACACAATATAACTATTCATTTAGGTTTCATAACTTAGTGTAATTTAAGTGTTTCTAAATCAATTGTCAAACATTTTTTTTTGTTGGTATCTTAGATGATCAAGTGTGTGTGGAACAACCACCAAATTATGAAATTATGGATTAAGAGTTAACGTTTTATAAGATGAGTAAATTTTTATATGGACAAATGCTAATTACAAATTTTCAGTATAAAATGATATCTAGGTACCTTTATAGGAATGGTATTTGTACAAGTGCAAGTGAGCATACCCTATATGTTTATTGTATTACTAAGATTGCTTTTGCTTCCCATGTTTACATGTGGATGACTATATTTATATGAGAAATTTTTTTCAATCGATGAATCTTTTAGACAAGAAATGAAAGTGAATTTGAGATTATACATTTTGGTTTAATGGATATTTTTATTTATTTTAAAGTTACTAAATTGAGTGATATGAATTTTAAAATTTATATTTGATATTATATACCCTTACAAATATCTATCTTAATGAAAAAATTAAATCATTGCAAAAGTGTCTTGGTAAAATTTTTAATCATTTAAGCTAAATGTAGAAAACTAAAGGTTTTGTTGGGCCTCAAGTTCCTTTTGTAAACACACACATACAAAAATGATGCATTAAAATTATAAAAACTATCAAAAATTCTTCATAAGATAGGAACTGAGTCAACGGATTCGACTTGGATGGGATCCTTGTTCTTGATAAGAGAGAAAATAAGTTCTGAAGGAACTCCCATGTCTCATTCAATGTGTTCAAGGCTTGTATCTATGGATGCCAATTTTTGATGCATATGGCCCATGGAGAGAACCGTGTCTTCTTTGGTGTCGTTTTATTCAAGGAGGACCCTTCCAAGTAGAAATGTAAGATTCTAGTAGATAGTCGATCTGTACATGTAATGGTTGTATTTTCCACAAATATGACATGCATTAGATACCCATTTCACTACTTTAATTACTACTTTAAATTTAGAGTGGTTGAATCATTCCTCTTACAAATCGGGTTCCATCTCAGTCAGTTCATCCTGTATAGCGTACGATGTTAGTGCTTAAAACTTGAAAAAAAAGATTCAACCCACATTTGGGCACTGATTCACCCATACCCCTAGTAGTAGGATACATACTAGAAAAATTGTTTTTAATAGAACATGGATTCCTACTTAAGGCGATAAAGTGACGTTTCAAAGTTAATAATGAGTATCCAAAGTGGCTAGTGTATTCATTTCCAAAATTTCTGTTTTAGTGCATTGTTTTGACATTATTTCTCTCAAGGAAATATTTCTTAAAATTATACTTAAGAGTCTATTTGATTTTACCTAAAATGATAGTTGGGATTCTTATTTCGTGTAGTAACAACTTCCTAGTAATAGTATATCATTCTCATCCATTCACCAATTATTAAAAGTTTCCTAACCATCCAATGATGTCATAATGTATCCTTGCATAATCATATACATGCATCATTGTTATTTTATATTCTAGATAATATATCTGCCATTAAGGATGAGTGTAGAGTAGTCATCTACATTTTGATAGTAATGACATTAAAAATCACTAAATATTTAATTATAAAGAAATAGTAAGCAATTACCTTCCTTGTTATTTCTAAAACTAAATAATCATGTCCATTATTTAAGAAAAAGGTTTTTTTTTTTTTTTAAATTTAAGAATAATATAATTTCTCCTATGTGGATTTTAATTTAACTGAAAAATGTGATTTAAATTAAATTTCCTACACTCTCTTAATATTTTCATTGCTCCAAATTCAAATCACAACTTTTGATTATGGTGTAAAGTTAGACTGCATTAAATGTATAAATATTGATTGTAAATTTATGTTTGATTCTATAATCATCAACAATCATTGTTTTACTACTATATTTAGTCTTACCTTATTTCAAATACTTCTCTCATAATAATAGTATTTAACTATTAGCAAAGTGGTTTCATTGATATCAAAGGTGGTTTATGGAGCATATCTTATGAGACTTCATGTGATATATGGAATTTGTGTGTTGATTTCATGCACCATGAAAGATATGCATGTGAGTTGCATGCGACATGCAAAGTTTGCATGTGAAATGCAAAACATACATGTGAGTTACATGCAACATGCAGAGTTTGCAAGTTGATTGCATGCAACATGCAAGGCATGCATGTGAGTTTCATGTGAGTTTACATTTTGATTTCATGCGACATGAAAGTAATTTATGTGAATTTCATGCGGCATGCTATTTTTCATGAAGGCTAAGAGTAAAAATGGTTGGAGCACAAGTGAAATAATTGATCAATTAAAAATACATAGAAACAACATTGAAGATAAAAATTAAGAAAAAACAGAACTCAAACTAAACAGACTAGAGAACAAAGAGATAAGATACAAATAAATACAACATACAAAATGAGGTATTAAGGAATTGGAACTAGAAAAAAAATTGACTTAAAATATTCGTTCACTTTGATTCATTTTCTAACTAATTTAATGGTTAGAGAAGAAAAATAATAATGCAATTGAATACACTAGTTAAGTCGAAGCAGAAGCAAAATTAAAACAAGTCGTTACTTTGAATTAGGATATATTAACATGTAGACCAAAACAAAATCATTTTAGGAAAGTTCAAAGAGGTTAAATCATAAAATAAACTGGAAGATTAATTAGAAAATTAAAATCCGAAAATATGATGAAAGTGTTAAAAAAATTTTGAAGAAAAAAATAAAAAACAATTAATTTAAAGAATAGAATTGAAGTAAAACTAATTGTTGAAACGAGAAACAAGAAACTAGTTTAGTAAAGAAGGAATTATAAATATTTATAAGCAGCAGTAGGCTATAAATAGACATATTTGAGTATTTCAGAGCATGAAGAGGAGGGAATATGTGATATTGTGATATAAGAAGATAATTATTTATGAAAGAGAATCCTTTACGGTCTAGGCTTGAAATTTATATGAAAGAATGGTCTAATTGGATGTCCATGTTGTTGGTTTCATAACAAGGAGTTGGTGCCAATTTTGAGTTGGTGCATACAAAGAGAAAGAAGGTTCATGTCTTCTATCGAATATAGCCTATGTTGGTTCTTAAGAGACAATCCCTTGCTTGTGAAAATGAATCAGTGCTTAAGACATTTTAACAATATTTTATGGAAACAATATTTATCATTCGGTCTTTGTTCTATTCCTTTGGAAATTAGTTTTAAAACCCTTAATTCCCTGGAGTAAATAAAATATTACACAATGCCTTTAACTTCTGAAATGTGAATGAAAGAGGAAGAACCTGTAGGGAAACTTAAGATAATATGTTGTAAACACATGATCTATTAACTTTAGTTTCAGAAAGAATTTATGAATAGAGAGGAGTTGGAGTGAAGGAGCGCATTTAAGGATATTTAACTCTTACTTACAAATGTAATTCAAAAACATGCAACTTCTTTACTTCATTTCATTCATTAGAAGAAATAACACAAGACAACATAGGAAAAACAAACCACCATCAACAATTACAGGAAACTAGAGACTTCTTTCATTAACTTTTCAGCGAAATAAGTAAAAAAATATAGTCTTCCAGAGGTTCCAAAACTTTGAACCCCTCTTCTTCTTCTTTTTTATTTCTTAAATACATTAAAATGTAGTTTGTAACTGCCAAAACTTCTTAAACCTACATAAACTACTTCTTTCTTCTATCAACTACTTTCGTTACAATCGAGGGTAACATTACAACCTTGTTTTATAAGAAGAAAAAAATAAAATACAATAATAGATAGAAAGATTATATTGTCTTTTGAGTATCCTTTGCTGCCTATATGGTTTTCTAATTATCATTTGTTGTTGATGTGTATTCAAGAAGATTGGTAATGCATCTTCTGCACTTTTTCCAGAGTTCAACATTTGTCTTCGGAGCATTAACTAGCTTATTATGTTCCAATATAAAAGTTGTGATCATGGTGTAAGTGGGATTATCTAGAAATAAAGCCTTAACCATCCATAACAACTAAAAATATCTATGTAGGAAATTCACAATTGTTGTTGCTTTTAGAACCACAGTCTTCTCATGAGTATTGTCAATTTTACTTTTTTCTTCCACCAACAGAGTTTCATATGTTTCCCAGGATAATAAATTACCTTGCAGATCCCAGTAAGATGGCAATCCTGCCCTGGTTCTTTTATCAAACATGGTGTTGAACTTATCTACTGCTTGCTTGATCTTTGTCAACTTCTTTTCTGCTGACTTCTTGTATTCATTATTCACTATCACGTTGTTAATTTCTAGAACACATAATGTTATATATTTAATCTCATATTCAGCCAGTTCTTGATTGGATTTGGAGTTGAAAAGATCTATTAAATTCTTAGCCCATGTAGCTCTATGATGTATTTTTTGTTTGTCGTCGAATACAAGCTCTTGAATATCTCTTATTATACTCTTTAATTCCTCATTTTGGGTGGAGAGAGCTCTGGAATTAGCCTTCTCCAGCTTCATCTGCTTTATTACCTTTCCCAACATGTTCTCAACTTTACTTGCATCTCTACTAGTTTTAGTCAAATCATTCACAATTAATAGACCAATTTGCATATGAAAATTAATTTTATCAGGTAAGGGAATCTTCCCGGCATCAAAAATTAAATTAACAGTCCTAAAATTACTTGATGACCCTACTGTCATTTCATATTGGTGTGAAAAAGAAATTTTTAGCTGATATTTCTCTAAATGCATAGCAGTTAATAACCTAGTCCGATCAGGAGTGATTTGAGAAGTAGCTTGATCCTCCATACTTGCTCTGATCTTCATATTATTCTCAGCAATTTTGGAGAAACCCTACATAATTAATGGAACCTGATCATGAATAACCTCATGCCTCGATTGCGAAACTGGTGTATTTTTTATATCTCCCAACTGAATTGATAAAACTGGTTGTGCATATGACATCTCTTCACTCAGTTTAGCTCTCTTTTGAGCTCCTTTTTCCTCCTCTTCTGAATCGACATTCTTTTCTTTACCCCTATTATTAACCTTCTCATAGATAATATGAGTTTCAATACTAGTATTTCCAGTAACTACAAAACACTTATTAGCCAGATTTTCAATTTTAGGCTTACTCTCACGAGTAAAAGCAGAGTAATAATTCTCAACCCTTCTTTTGGAAATCACCTGATGTGGATCATAAGCCCATTTTTCACCAAGAAATAGATGCAGGTCTTCTAGCATTTGGTTTTCTTATTTTGTAGCTTGCCTCATATTCGATATGAAAGGTCCAACAGTCATGGGTAATTTAAACATATGTCCTCTCTTCGTTGGCACAAAGTGAATCTGGTCCACATTCAAACTCTGTGTAATAAATTATAAGGAAAAAATTCTCTTGGGGACAAAATTAGGTAGTCTATAATTTTCAACCCCTGCACCATATAATCTAATTTTTGAATAATCTTCAAAAACAAACCAACCTCCATATTTGTAACTATGACTGAGTTGAAGGAATTCCTGAGCCTTTTGCAGTAAACATGGGGGAGCAGTCCCATTCAAAATTTTATCAGCGATCAATAGGTAGTAAGCTACAAAATCAAATAATCCCTCATCACTAGGTTCATTTCTTATCAAGTCAGTCCAAAACACTATTGACTACCTCTTCTTATTTGAATCCATAATTTTTTACCCTAAATTCAAAAACTCTTCTACATTATGATACGTGAACAAATAAGCAACATTTGAGGGAAAATTTGAAGAACCTATGAGAGTCAAGCTCATGAATTGAGCATTAATATTCTCCTGCCAAAAATATGGGATGTACAACACTACTTTAGGTTTCATCATCAAAGAAAACAATCCAAGCATTGACCAGTCAATCTGAGAAGCATCTTCCTTGCCAAGTATTTTTGATATAAATTATAACACATGCTTGATATCTGTATCAAAAATTTCCACGGAAAATACCTTTTCATCTCGAGAAAAAATCTCATGTTATGGCTTCAGAAAGAATAAAATCTACATGTAATTTTTCCCTGAATAGTTTTCATAATTTTTTGTCACTAACTCTTGAATAAAATAACATATGACTCAGAATTTGGGTAGCAGAAGGCGTGATGAATTAAAAAGGATTAAACTTGGCAGACACTCTCTCCCAAGTGGTTCATTACAAAACACTTGTTGGGCTATAATGCGGATTGTTGGGTGTGGAGCCTGATTTTCATCCTAATTCATAGATCCTTCTTTTAGCCGGATGTATACCCTAGGAAAAATGTACACCCATGCAGCTGGGGGGTACGGGGGGGACTTGTTCCACCCACAGGGTCTGGGGGGGCTCACCCCCCAACTGGGAGATTAGTGGGGCAGTAGTCCCCCGACAGGGGTTTCGGGGGCAGTGCCTCGGAAGGTAAAAAAATATGTAAAATTGCCTTGTAAAAGTATAGTAATTTCTAGTCAATTTGGGCCTTTCATTAGGCGGTTGATTTGACGGTAGAAGTTATGTTTAGTTTAGGGTTTTTTTTTTGCACTAGAAGGCAACCCCTCGCTTGTATGAGGGCATTGTATTACAGCTCTGTATTGTATGATTATTCTCAGAGCGAGAAACAGGTAGGGAGACTGTGAGAGAGAATAGAGGATATTACATCAGATATGTTGTATGTTGTGTCTCTTCATTTTTCTGGATAATAGAAAGGAAGGACTGGCTGTTCAGGGTGGACGTAGCCCAAACTGGGTGAACCACGTATATCTATGTCTCTATAGTTTTATGGGTTTTTTGTACTTGTGTTTTCCAAATATTTTATGTGTTGCATTGCTCTGTAATATATAATTTTCTAACAACTCGTATCAGAGCCGAAGTTCTATTTGGCTGATAAACTCCCAGGAAATAAGGGTTCCTGGTTCGAGTGGGAGCAATGGCGAAAGATGGTAAGTTTAGGGTCCAGAAATTTAATGTCCAAAACTTCCCGTTGTGGAAGATGTAGATGGAAGTTTGTCTATATCAGAAATATTTGTACCTAGCATTGAGCAGAAAAAAAAAAAAATCGACAGCTATGACAGACGCAGAATGGGAGATTCTCGATAGAAAGGCACTCAAAATAGTATGGTTGTGCCTCGCGGCATCAGTACCCTTCAATATTTCGAAGGAAACAACAATAGAGGGTTTGATTAAGGCATTGGAGAAATTATATGAAAAACCCTCAGCCTAAAACAAGGTATTTCTCATGAAACATTTATTTAATATGAAGATGTCGAAAGGTGGATTTGTTGTAGACCATTTAAATGATTTTAATACAATTACCAGTCAGTTAATTTTTGTAGGGGTAAAATTTTATGATGAAGTTAGGGCTCTCTTATTTCTGTGCTCATTGCCAGAAAGTTGGAACAGATTAGTTATGGCCATTAGTAATTTTGTCTCTGGATCTAGTACTTTAAAGTTTGATGACGTTGTCGGTGCTATCCTTAGTGAGGAAATGTGATAGAAAAGCTCTGGTGAGACATCGGGTAATGTTTTGAGTGCAGAGTCTAGGGGAAGAAGAATGGAAAGAGGAAAGAGCTGAGGATATTGTAGTAAATCAAGGAAAGGCAGATCCAAGTCTAGATTAGGGATAGTGTGTTGGAAATGCAGAAAGAAAGGACACCTAAAGAAATATTTTAGATCTCGAAAGGGAAAAGAAGGAGACGCACATCAAGAAAACAATCATGAAGAAAATGTGACAGGTGATGTGTTACAAGGTGCTTTAATTATTTCTTTCAAAAATTTTACTGATTCCTGGGTGGTAGATTCAGGGGCCTCATTCCATGCCACACCTAATAAGAAATATTTTCATGATTATGTTCAAGGAGATTTTGGACAAGTTCATTTGGGTGATGATAAACCGTGTAAAATTGTTGGAATGGGTAAAGTTATTGTAAAAAAAAATAATGGAAACCAATGGATATTAAAGGAGGTAAGGCATGCTCCAAATCTAAAGAAAAATATGATTTCAACAAGGCAGTTAGGCGGTGAAGGTTGTGTGATAACTTTCACAGATAAAACATGGAAGGTCACCAAAGGAGCCCTGGTAATAGCAAAGGCGAAAACGTTGGTACATTGTATTTATGTAATGGTATTTCTAACTCTATTAATGCTTTAACTTCCAGAGGTGCAGATGCAACATTATGGCATCATAGGCTTGGACACATGAGTGAGAAGGGAATGAAGATTCTTCGCTCAAGAAATTTGTTTCCGAGTTTGAGGAATGTTGATTTGGATTTCTATGAGAATTGCATTTATGGAAAACAGAAGAGAGTTAGATTTCTTAGAGTTGGGAAAGAAAAGAAGAGTGAAAAATTAGAGCTTGTGCATATAGATGTATGGGGACCTGCTCAGGGATCATCTCTCGGTGGCTCTCATTATTATGCTACTTTTATTGATGATGCAACTAGAAAGACTTGGATTTATTGTATTCAGAATAAATCTGATGTATTTGATACTTTCAAGAAATGGAAATCTTTGGTTGAGATTGAGATAGGAAATAAGTTGAAGTGTCTCAGATCAGACAATGGAGGTAAATATTGCAGCAAAGAGTTTGATAGGTACTATTCAGAGCAAGGAATTAGTAGAGAGAAGACAGTTCCAAGAACACCAAAAGAAAATGGTGTGTCAAAAAGGATGAACAGAACAATCATGCACCGTACAAGGTGCATGAGATTGCATGCAGGATTGCCTTTACAATTTTGGGAAGATGTTGTAGATACTGATGTTTATCTAATAAACATAGGGCCTTCAAGTTTCTTGGATGGTGGTATTCCAAAGGAAGCATGGACAGGTAAAAATTTAAACTACTCGTTTTTAAAGCCTTTTGGATGTGAAGCCTTTGTCCATATTAATAAAGAAAATAGAACAAAGATTGCGGAAAAATCAAAGAAATCTACCTTTATTGGATATGGTGTTAATTATTTTGGTTATCGCTTATATGATTATGAAAATAACAAAATCATTAGGAGTAGAGATGTAATATTCAATGAAAAGGTGTTGTATAAGGATCAGTTGCAGGAAAAGAAACAAGAAAAAGAAAATAAAGAATACAGAGTTCTTGATGAGATCACAAAAAAATTAAAGGTGCCTGAAAATAATAATAATCAACATCCACAACAACAGCAACCACCACAACAACAATAGGCACCTGAAACACATGAAAGTGGTGTCAGAAGGTCTACCAGGATAAGTAGACCCCCTAAATGATACTCTCTTTCATTATATTATTTATTGTTGACTGATTCTGGTGAACCTGAATGTTATGAAGAAGCAATTCAGGTTGAAAACAGGAAGAAGTGGGAGCTATACATTGAAGAAGAGATGGGCTCCTTAATGCATAACCAGACTTGGGACTTAGCCAGGTTTTGTGCAGGTAAAACTAAATTGCAGAATAAATGGGTTTACAAGCTGAAGGAAGAAGATGGAGGAAAATGGATGTACAAAGATAAACTTGTGGTGAAGGGGTTTGCACAAAAGAAAGGTATTTATTTCGATGAAATATTTTCTCCTATTGTTAAGATGACTTCAATCAGAACTATTTCAAGTCTTGTAGCAGCAGAAGATTTACATCTTGAACAGTTAGATGTAAAGACAACATTTCTCCATGGAGATTTGGAGGAAGATATATATATGGAGCAACCAGAAGGATATGAGGTCAAAGGGAAAGAAAAATTAGTGTGCATGTTAAAGAAGAGCTTGTATGGCTTAAAACAATCTCCAAGGTAGTGGTATCTAAAATTTGACAGGTTTATGTCTGAACAAGGCTATACTAGATGTCACTTGGATCATTGTGTTTATCTGAAAAAGCAAAATGATGGCAGTTATATTATATTGTTATTGTATGTAGATGACATGCTTGTTGTAGGGTCTAACATGCAGGGAATAAATGTGCTCAAAAGAAAATTGGAAAATTCATTTGCAATGAAGGATTTGGGAGCTGCAAAACAAATCCTTGGTATGAGAATAGCTATAGACACGAAAAATTGCAAATTAACACCGTCTCAGAATGAGTACATACAAAAGGTGTTGAAAAGATTTAATATGCAGAATGCAAAACTAGTAATTACATCTTTTGTTAGCCATTTCAAACTTAGTGAGGAGATGTGCCCCAAGACCCAAGAAGAAATGGACTATATGTCTAAAGCTCCATATGCATCACTAGATGGAAGCTTAATGTATGCAATGGTCTGCACAAGGCTTGATATTGCACATGTAGTGGGGGTTTTAAGAAGGTACATGAACAATCCAGGAAAAGAAATTTGGATGGAAGTGAAATGGATTCTCAAATATTTGAGAGGTACCACAAATCTATAATGTTCCTAATTTTTAGCCTCAAGCTAAAAGGAACATTATAGTTAGCAGTAGATGAAAACAATGGATAGGGAGGCCCTTTAACCTCTTTAGAAGAGAAAGTAACATTCCTCATGTGAAAAGCGGGAGAATAAAGTAGTTGGATTGAGCACCTGCAGGTGTGAACAGTATTGGATCATGTTGATTCAGTCATATTTGACCAAGTCCACATGAACTGTCTAGATACATTGTACCTCCATGATGGACTGTGCAGTTTGAATGGAGGACAACTTGCATGGGCTAGGTGGCTCATATGGATGGGACCCATTGTGGAGAGGAGCACTTGCTATATATGGAGAGGACGATAGCCATTGTATACATGCTTGGATTATTATTTGCTTTGGTATGTTGAGACCTTGCTTCCTCTTGCTGTTTAGCAGGGTTGTAGTCCTGTTTAGCACAAGGGTGTTACCAGTCGGGAATCTCTACCTCATCCTCAGGGAAGGAGAGGTTATTTGGGATACATTTCAGAATTTCAGAATTTTTTCCAAGCTACCTCCTTCATCTATAGTACATTTTCTGTTTAGAGCTGGGTTGTGCTGCAGGGTGAAACAAAGGAGGATCTCTTAGAGTCATTTTCGGGCTTGTTTTTCAACAAAGAGTTTGTCTGTCCATTGGAGGATCAGTAAGAAGGACTCCTGGGAATATTTTAATATCTTTGGCATTATGAAAACCATATACCATCCCTCATAACACAGTTTCAGTCCAAATCTGTGTTATTTTTATAGGCAGTTACTGGGAGGGTTCATTGAGCTCATCGGGAGGGTCTATTTCTGAGTAGAGGGATTAGCCTTATAATTAGAAATACCATTTTAGGAGGACATAATTATTTCATATCTATCATAGCCTCATTTTATATTAGATCCATATTGCATTGGGACATTAACCCCAGGGTTATTTGTCACATTGTATGTTTTCCAGCATTTCTAGCAGTCCTCTCCGGGTAGGCTAGAAATCTTGTATTAGAGCCCATATATTCATTATCGGGCATTTCTTTTGTTTCCTTCACACATATTTCATGTATGTACATCTGAAGTAACAACTATACTAATATAGACTGTGCAGTCACTGCTCTCTGGAATTCTATATAGTTTCAGCATCTCATGCATCTATTACTTTGATCATTGGAGACTTGTTCTTATGGCTTGAGTGGCTTGTCCCTCATGATATTTTGTACATTGTTGTTGATCCATTAATAGAATGATGACTGAATATTTTTCTCTCTCATGACATGATCATATTTGTTGTGTTTACAATATTGTGTTCATGTATTGTTGTAGCACCACTTTTGGAATACCTTAAGATATTCTCAATAGTGTAGATTATTCATATTTTGAATATTATAGTGGTATCAAAGCTTCAATATTTGCTCAGCCTGTGGATCTCAGGCCATTATACTTTCAGGAGAGATGGATAGAAAAATCAAGGCTCCATCATGTGAAGGGAGAAAGGAAGACAAGCTTACAAAGCTTCTTCCAAAATCTATGCAGAGCTTTCAAGGAGAGCTGAAGAAAATAAGAATGGAGATGGGATCTCAAAAGGAGTTTGGATCTAGAGCTGAATCTAGATTTGCACATGGTGAGTGTGAGCATGCAGGTACACACCATGATGCATAGCGCAGTCAAGTGCCCATATCTATCTTGAGATGGATGAGAGGATGGAAAATACCTAAGAGGAGAACTCTTAGTGATTTGTTACAGGAGTGTGAATCTCAAACTGAAAGGTTTAGAGATCATACCATTTTACAAGAGTTTTGTAAGGTCCGGGTGGAGGAGAGAAAGTAGCAAGATGCAGATAGATTTATTTTATCTGATTTTTAAGGTTCACCTACATGTTCAGCTGGAGCTTGGGTGAAGGAGCTAGACTCCTATTTACAACAACACCACATTTCTAAAGATGAAGCCATCAGAATTGCAATGCTGTATTTCAGAGGTAAGGCCCATGCATGGTGGATTTTTGAATCTTGTTCTTTGAAAAATGCAAACACTTCCTCTTATGCAAGATTCATTGAAACATTGATGGGAAGGTTTGATGGGAAACCTTCTATGACACATGAGCAAGAGGAACTTAAGAGAACAAAAACCTTGCATGTGATGGAGGAGTCTCCACTTCAGAAAACCATGGGAGAAGCTGGCATCTTGGATTACACATTCTTAGAGGCAAGACCTCTAGTTCATACTCCTGAACAAGAGGGCATGGGGATCTCTTTTTCACAAGAGGATCCAATTGTTGAGATGTTTCCCATACACATTAATGAAGATGAGGGCAACAACGTTGTCACATATAGAGCACATCTAGTACCTCATGCAGAGGAAGGAGGAGCACATGCTCTAGTAGGAGGGATTCTTGTATCCTTGCAAAAATTTCCCCAGGATCGCATACATGGAGGTCAAAGAACAATCAGTGAGCAGCATGCTTGTGAAGCATTGCGGATGAAAGGAGAAGGTAGGAAGAAAGGGCAGCATCATTTGATGAGAGGCACACACCCTTCTCTATTTCAGGGAGCTAATGCAA
Organism: Pinus albicaulis; assembly: GCA_034641835.2. Classification (NCBI taxonomy): domain Eukaryota; kingdom Viridiplantae; phylum Streptophyta; class Pinopsida; order Pinales; family Pinaceae; genus Pinus; species Pinus albicaulis. Next base: position 464,500,836 of record CM076582.1, read on the forward strand.
AGAGGAGGTAGATTTTACTACACTGTGAAGGCAAGGGCAAGGTTTCCCAACCATATATACACTCCACTCTCAACATTGATGTGTCATTACATGGAAGCATTCCACATGGAAGGCCACCAGATCTAGAATTGGTGAGAGACATCTTGCCTCTTGGCTCACCATTCTTGGATTCAGGGAGGTGAGGAGTTTGGAGGATGACTTTGGCATGAGGGATGTCAAAGTAGTAGGCATCAGCATGAGGAGAGCTTTGTATGCTAGATCACCAGTGTTGTCTCTTAGGAGGATTGATCCTTATTGGAGATCTCAGCTCTTAGTAGAGTACTCCAAGGATCTTGGTGCATGCATGATTCTCGATGACTCGGATAGAGATGATAAGTATATGGTGGATGATATGGTCATCTATTCTCATGGCAGAGTCTTCTTGACTAGAGTTTCTAGTCTCAAGGAGATTTTGCTACTTGCAGCACATGAGGACTTCCTTTCCATGCATTATGATGCATATCCTTCTTTGGCAGAGGAGTTCACTTGGGAGGGCATATAGCATGACATATTTAAACATATGGAGAGATGCATAGCCTATATGGTTATAGATAGGAGGTCACAGCCACTGCCCTACTCATTAGAGGTGAGGGAAAGATTTTAGTTGAGCCATTTCAGCTCAAGATCCCAAGTACACGATGGAGGAGGTATAATTTCACATTTTGTATTGTACTTCTTTTCATTGTTTTAGCAACATGATGTATCAAGAATAAATATCTCTTCTTGCATATTGTATGATGATTTACTTGCAGCTACTTATAGCATTGATTTTGGCTATCTTTTTGGTGGTTTGTGGGGGAAGCCAGATGATTCTTGGTGCGCACCATTAACACCACATTGTATCTTCATGTTTCCATCTTATGAGATGGTTGTGGAAGAAAATAAGTGGCTGGTAAAGCACTTGTTATTTTTTGTTTTGAGGCAGTCATGGAATGAACTGTGCTGGTTCCTTGTGTGGAACTTTTATTCACTCTTTGATTGTCATTTGGCAGCTTGTTTTCATAGTATTTTGCTTCCATATATTGCTGATATGATTGTACTCATGGGAAGCTTTGTTTGGAGAGTGGAATTTGAGGTGGAGATGCCCATTGGGAGTATTATTCTCCCTATTTTACATGTTGTATGTTTCAGGAGAAAAAATGGGCACACCATGATTGCCACAACACACCTATTTCCTTCATGTAGGAGGAGCCATTGGGAGAACTTGCATTCTTGGAGGAGGCACTTCATGGTTGACTTATATTGTGTGGAAGCTTGGGCCATTTTTGAAGACCATGGCATTGCAGCCCAATATTAGCAAACCCCCCATACTTACCACAAATGGAGAGAGAAACTACTTGGATGGGAAAATATAAACTCTCCATTCAGCCCCAACACATCGTAGAAAACCGGGGTTACAGACTTCTTTGATGAGCTACCTAGGATGGATCATTTCATTTGGATGATAGCATGGAAGGAGATTTCCCATGTGTATCATCAGTCCTACCTTGAGGAGGCCATGCGACAGCAAGGAGGTTTCCACTTACACCTTCCACCTTTTCATGATGTCAGCCATTTGGTCATGCATCTTTGGGAGGATACATTGGAGGGTAGATTTTTTGTAGATTATCTTAAGCAGTGGTGGGGACTATTGATGAGGAGGCCATGAGAGGAGAAGGGGGAGGAATTTTTCTCTCTCTCTATGTAGATTCTTGAGGACAATCAACATTTTGGAGGGGAGGACACTAATGTTCCCAATTTTTAGCCTCAAGCTAAAAGGAACATTATAGTTAGTAGTAGATGAAAAAAATGGTTAGGGAGGCCCATTAACCTCTTTAGAAGAGAAAATAACATTCCTCATGTGAAAAGGGGGAGAATAAAGAAGCTGGATTGAGCACTTGCAGGTGTGAACAGGATTAGATCATGTTGATTCAGTCATATTTGACCAAGTCCACATGCACTGTCTAGATACATTGTATCTCCATGATGGACTACGTAATTTGAACGGAGGACCACTTGCATGGGCTAGGTGGCTCATATGGATGGGACCCATTATGGAGAAGAGCACTTGCTATATATGGAGAGGAGGACAACTATTGTATACATGCTTGGATTATTATTTTCTTTGGTCTGTTGAGATTTTGCTTCCTCTTGTTGTTTTGCAGGGTTGTAGTGCTATTTAGCACAAGGGTGTTCCCGGTCGAGAATCCCTACCTCATCCTCAGGGAAGGAGAGGTTATTTTGGCTACATTTCCTCATTTCGAAATTTTGGCCAAGCTACCTCCTTCAACTACAACTCAGTTTCTGTTTAGAGTTGGGTTGTGTTGCAGGGTGCAGCAAAGGAGGATCTTTTAGAGTCATTTCCGGGCTTGTTTTTCAATGGAGAGTTTGTCTATCCATTGGTGGATCAGTAAGAAGGAATCCTATGCATATTTTGATATATTTGGAATCAAGCCAACCATCTACCATCCCTCACAGCGCATTTTCTGTCCAGATCTACATTATTTTCAGAGACAGTTGCTGGAAGGGTTCATTGAGCTCATCAGGAGGGTCTATTTCTGAGTAGAGGGATCAAAATTATAATTAGAAATACCATTGGAGGAGGAAATTAGTATTTTAGATCTGTCATAGTCTCATTTTATATCAGATCCAGTTTGCAGTGGCACATTAACCCCAAGTTTATTTGTCACATTGTATGTTTTCTGGCATTTCTAGCAGTCCTCTCCGGGTTGGCTAGAAATCTTGTATTGTAGCCCATATATTCATTATTGGGAATTTCTTTTGTTTCCTTCAACCATATTTCATGTATGTACATCTGCAGTAGTAGCTACACTAATATATACTACGCAGTCACTACTCTCCGACATTCTATATAGTTGCAACATCTCATGTATCTATTGCTTTGGTCATTGGAGACTTGTTCTTATGGCTTGAGTGGCTTGTCCCTCATGATATTTTGTACATTGTTGCTGATCCATTAATAGAATGATGGTTGAATATTGTTCTCTCTCATGGCATGATCATATTTGTTGTGTTTACAATATTGTGTTCATGTATTGCTGTAGCTCCACTTTTGGAATACCTTAAGATATTCCTAATAGTGTAGATTTCTCCTATTTTGGAATATTACAAAATCAAGCATTATGCTTTGGTGGTTCAAACATTGCTCTATAGGGATATGTTGATGTAGATATGGCAGGTGACAGAGATAACATGAGGGGCACTACAGGGTATGTATTTACTGTAGGTGGAACAACTGTCAGTTGGGTTTCAAAGATCCAAAGTGTTGTTGCACTTTCAAAAATAGAAGAAGAGAATGTTGCTGCTACAGAGGCTATTAAAGAAATTATTTGGTTACAAAGGTTTATGGATGAATTTGGTAAGAAGCATATTATGGGCATGTTATACAGTGATAGCCAAAGTGCCATTCATCTTGCAAAGAACTCAGCATTTCATTCCAGGACTAAACACATACATCTCAAGTACCATTTCATATGATTGGTATTGGAAGATGGATAATAGAAGTTGAAAAAGATACACACTAGCTAGAATCCTGCAGATATGCTAACAAAATTTATAACCAGGGATAAACTGAGAATATGCACAATTTCAATTGGTCTTAAAGGATGATGATAAATATGAGAACAACCAGGTCCAAAGAGGAGTCATTGTCCAGCAAATGAAGCAGTGGCGGAGTTGCTAAAATCAGTCTCCAAGTGGTAGATTGTTGGGTGTGGAGCCTGATTTTCATCCTAATTTAGAGACCCTTGTTTTAGCCGTATGTATACCCTAGGAAAACTTTACACCCTTGCAGTAGGGGGGTGTGAGCCCCGCGAGGTCCGAGGGGGCTGACTCCCCAGTTGGGGGGTCCGGAGGCCAGCAGGGGTTTTCGGGGCAGCGCCCCCAGAGCTAAAAAAATATGTTAAATTTCCTTGTAAAAGTATAGTAATTTCTACTCAATCTGGGTCGTTCATTAGGTGGATAATCTGACGGTAGAAGTTATGTTTAGTTTAGGGTTCTTTTTTTCCCTAGAAGACAACCCCTCACTTGTATGAGGGCATTGTATGGCGACTATGTATTGTATGAGTATTCTCAAAGCGAGAAACATATAGGGAGACTATGAGAGAGAACAAAGGATATTAGAGTGAATCTGCTATAGGTTGTGTCTCTTCATTTTGCTGGATAATAGAAAGGAAGGACTGGCTGTTTGGGGTGGACGTAGCCCAAACTGGGTGAACCACATATATTTGTGTCTCTCTGGTTTTATGTGTTTTCTGTGCTTGTGTTTTTCGCATATTTTATGTGTTGCATTTCTCTGTAATATATAATTTTCTAACATTGATTCTAGCCAATGTATGAATTTTAGGACAACATGAGCTTTAGGGACACATGTAGACAAGACTCCAAACCTAACCATAGCTATGAAGATAGGGAATTGTGTTGATTAATAATGACTTGCTGGTATAGAGGAAAATGTTCTACTGTGCAACGAGTGTCCATTACATCCTACTCTGTATCAATGAGAGGAATGTGAGTAGAAGAACTAGACAATGATGACTTGGCCATGTTTACACTTAGGATGGTGACTTGAATGAACTTAGAAATGAGGGGCAAGGTGATTAGGATGGTTTGAACAATTTAGACTGAAACCTGCAGGTGAAAAGAACAACGATTTTACTTAGTATTTATAGGCACAATGAGAATTTTGGGGGAAAACAACAATTAAATGCATGACAAGGCAGGTACAGAAAATGACATGGACAGTGAGCTGGCTCGCTTGTTGACGTCTTCATTTTCCTATGTCACTGCGGGGGCACTCCTGGGTATGGTAGGCTCTTCAAAGGTGTGCCTATGCAGTGAACCTGAGTCGTTGATTTAAGTCCATGCTCTTATGTCATGTTCAACTGTGAAGGCACCCCAAAGTTTATCTGCCAGTCTTTTTTTGCCTGCAGGTTTCTTTCGATCGGGTCCCACTTGTCATCATTCTTATTTCCACCCGACGAGTTGCACACTTTTTAAAGCAAGGGTTAGACCCATGCTACACAATTTTCTGAAACATAATGTTAATTTATACAAATCAGAATAATGTTTCGGCATACAAAATTTTTTTTTAGTTATTTTTTTGTAAAAAACATTATATATAATTGCTTATTTTATTTTGAGAAACATTTGGAAATGAAATTGCAAATGAGCCACAACATCTAGCTCGACCTGGGGATAGTGATTTTTACCATGAAATTACTAAGAACCGAAGATTAGTGTCTTCATCTCGGGCATGGAGTAAAATATTTCTTTGGTGATATATGAACAATCACTAGTACAAAATGGCTAATTAGTTACTAAAAAAACGACTAAAATTTTCGTATAAACGACTATTTTCCAGTTGGTGACCAGTAGTAGCTAATTTACAATATCATATAACACAACCAAATTTAAGTCGTTTTTAGCTTAGTCAGTAATTGGTTGTCTCAATTTTATTGTCTAGTATATTTAGTCATAAATTTTCTCAGTAATTTAGTCAATTATTTAGTCATTAATTGTCACAATTAAAGACCAAATATACAACAAAAAATATTACTATATTTTCACCTAGAAAAAACAATTAATGACCAAAAAAATATCACCAAAATGTTGGTCGCGTTATAAGATACTGTAAATTAGCTACTAATAGTCATTTATATGTTAATTTTAGTCATTGTTTGAAACCAATTAATGACCAACGAAATATGACTGAAATTTTCTCATGTTATAAGATACTATAAATTAGCTACTAATAGTTGTATATATTCAAAATTTAGTCATTTGTAGTCACAAATTTATCATTAGCAGTAGTCATATATTTTTTTGGTAATTTCATATTCATTATATAAACAACTAATTTAGTAGTTTATATTCATTTTATTTAATTTCGTTAATAATAATTATAAGTGACTAATTTAGTCATATACTAGTTTTATTTATGTTCATCATTAATAAATATAAAATACTAATTTTAGTAGTTTTAGATTGATTTTATGTGTTCATTATTAATCAACATAAATTAATTGGTATTCTTTTTCAACTAAATTTAAAAAATGACATACAATGTGTATGTTCATCTAATATGAAAACGAAAAATTGCATATGTTAATCACAATACTAAACAATATCAACTGCAACTATAAATAATTTCAACCATGTAAATTATATTACATGAAATGTGAAATTATTGCAATATAAGTTTCCTACTTAATATTGGTTGGACTACAATTTACACATGAAATGATGTTTTCTCACTTCAAAAAATTATCATTGTGTTGTCAAGGCATTGCAGGTGAATTTGCCAACTCTGAATACTTGACCATTAGTCTCTATGTGTGTGTCTTCTGTAGCATATTGGCTCTAAGGGTATCACTAGATTGGTTCTCTTCTCTCTCCGTTTTTCCATTTGTCACTCAAGTGTTATTGCTCTCATCTTTCTTCAATTCATGCTTCTTACCATCAATACTGAGTTCCTTTCTGAAGACAAAATAAGATACAATCCAGAGTGTAAGACATTAAATAAATTAAACACTATAATATAAGCTAAAGTAGACTATACATAATTTATACGACATATACCTCAACATCATCAATTTCAAAGCCATTTCTCCCCATACAAACAAGAAACTCGAACTAGTTTTCTTTAGTTGAGATATACTAGCCACTATGTGCTGAGATGACCTGTATAAACAAAGAAAATAAAATGTCACCATAGAAAGGAAAACATTAGTAACTTAGTATTCAACCTTCAGGGAAAGCTTATACATGTCAACTTATAAGTAACTGATAAAAAATTCAAGATGTAGATAACTCATGAGAACAAACAATCTGAGGTGTGATGTTTAATCCTTATTGCCTTATTTGACAAAAAAATTTCATTTTCTAATGCATGAACTTGGTCAAGTATATAAACAACATTTACTCAATTAACAACATGAAAATAAACTTTTATTATAGTTATGAAAATATTTTAACAAAAAATAGTTATCAGGATTCCAATCAATATCGTGTAATAGCAATTTGATCTTCAAGCTTTGGTTGTTGTTTAAAGGGACATGATACCAAGTATTTTAAATTTCATAGTTAAAAAAAAAAACAAAATCAAAAGAAACGTTCAAAATACAATAAAAAAATAAAGAGAGGATATCATGAAATGGAAATTTCAATTATTAAAAATCTCTTTACCCGTCCATCGATGTCTTCTCTGGCATTGCCAAACAATTTTCTTGCCCGAAACAACGATGAGGTGAAATAATCACAACATTAAAAACCATAGGAATCCCTACTAAAAAAAATTAGAAATTTGATGGCTCAAGTGCCTGAAGGATCTCTAACATAAAATTAATCATATCCAAGACATGCTTCGAATTGTCTCCCCATCCTTTTTCCAATCACATTTCATGTAACCTGCACACAACAGAGTCAAAGTAACAATCACACGAAGACATTAAATTTTTTTTTTTTTTATCTTTTATATCTATAATATTTGAATCTGATTTATTTCAGGAACATATTGATGCATATTTAAATTCTTCCTGACATATGAGAAGGTATCAATCAAGTAGGACATAAGAAAAATCGACCTCAATGAGGTCCTCAAAATATTTCTACAATATCAATATTTTTCTTACTGTGATATGTTGGGTAGAAAAAAGAACATACCTGCAAAATAAAAATCCATATATTAATTATGTTCAAACTTTGTATATGGTGTATTATGAGGCATATTTTTAATATGTTCCTTCGCCTTTACCAAAGTTAATTGTAGCTTGGTTAAACTCTGTGTCCTTTCATTCATCATCAAATTCTGCAAGATAAAAGTAATAGGTTATTCTTTCACATTTCTCAACATGCTACATATGATAAATTGATTCAAGCCACATAAAACCAAGAGAAAACCCTTTTCTAACCAAAATAAACAAACAAACAGTGCCTCTAATAAAACATTATTCTAATATCAACAGATGAAAAGAGACTAGTCACTATAAGGAAAATACCATCTAGCAGATGTTTTTGAGGAACCCCATAGAAAAATACCCCATACATCCATTTCTAGCGGAGGTTACTAGAGGAGGTTGGAGGGTGGAGGTTTTTGCGAATGTTTTCTGCTCGGTGTGCTTATCATTAAACGTCACCGCGGTGCTTTGCAATACTGAAAGCACCAGTCGGCACAAAAGAATTACCACACCGGACATCGTGCACTCCATACACACTTGCCTGGTGTGTTGTATTCTTCTATAGCACCGGTGCATCACACATATTCTGCACCGGTGCATTATAAAACACCACGCCAAAACCGAAACCGCCTGGTTCAGTAGAATGAAACTGCACAAGTGCATCATAAAACAACACGCCAAAACATAAAATGACTGGTGTGTTTGTAAGAAATGGCACTGATGCGCCTATAAAACATGTGCACCGGTAAAGGGTTAAATTAAAAAAGAATTACAGAGAAATACCCAGATTTTTCATTTTTCCAGTGCTCCTGAGCTGTTAATTACTGGTGCACGCTCTACCATAGAACACATCGGTGCATACAAAACATTGGCACACCGGAAAGAGTGCGCGATGTACACATTTGCCTAGGGAATCCAATTACGGTAACGCACCGGTGCTTCACTAATCTTCCACGTCCATGCATCATAAAACACTACGCCAAAATAGAAACGTGCCAATTCGTTCTTATCCAAGAGCACCAGTGTGCCTATAAAACGCATGCACCAGAATAACATTGAAAAAAAAAAAAGGCAAAAAACCCGGTGCTTTACGACTATTCCACACAGGTGCTTTACGAACATTCTGCCCCGGTGCACCATAAAAAAAACATGCCAAAACTGAAACTTCCTGGTGCGGTGTTAGTGAACTGCCCTGGTGCATTATAAACAATGCGCCAAATCTAGCACCACTGGGTGCGGTTGTAAGTAAGCGTACCAGTGTGCCTATAAAACCCTGCGCACTGGAACAAGGTTAGATAAATAAAAAAATTATGGCCAAAAAACCACATTTTTCACTTTCCTCAGTGCTCCAGAGCTCTCAAGCACCAGTGCCATTTCCCATTCTCTAAGCTGCCCTAACATTGGTGCTCTCATTCTACCCATTGCACGCACTGCTGCTCTGCATTGGCCACCAATCTCCAGCTTGCACTTTGAAAAATGGTGGACAATTTCTCTTTGGAAAATTTTATAGCGAATATGCCTCCTGGACGCGAAATGTACATGTATTTTTCTATTTTTTCCATAATTAAGCCTTTTAGTGGATTAGAATTTGAAATAACCTTAAAAATAACCATTAAAAAAAAAATAAAAAAAATCGCGCGGTGCGTCTAAGCCGTTCGGCTCACATTGGATATCAATGCTGCCTGTAAAATTTACAGGCCGCACTGCCACCGGTGCTAACGGTATCTGCATCGTTTCCAGGGTAGTATCAAAAGGCACCTCGCATAATTTCAAGTTAAAAATAAAATAAAATGTGGTGCGCTCATTTAGCCAAGCACACCGTTGACCAAGGGAATCCTAGTGCGGAGCGCTGATGGTATTATCCACCATGGTATATGTCAGCACATTACATTTTGCATTCCAGGAGGGTTAAATGTGTGTCTGGGTAAAAGACCGCACCGTCAACTATGTAATTATCATGAAGTCGGTGCACTGACACGACTATACGCTCTGGGGCATATATTTCAGTCAGTGCACTGCTATTTTGAACCTAGATATTGTCAACGGTGTTTGAAAAATAGACAGCTGCACCGAGGCCAGTGAGTTGTATTTCATTAGGGGCACTGGGAACAGGGCGTTACAAACTTGAGTCGCACCACCATCAGTGCGTGACTATTTTTGTGGTGCACTGACTGATCTGTTTCTTTTTTTTTCAAAAAAAAAAAATATATGTATATTCCTAAATACATGTCTGTTTTAATAAAAAAAAATTATCTAATATGTCAATGGTTCAGAGAGAAGAGGAGGAACAACAGCAAAAATAGGCTGAACAGTATGAAATTATTTGCTAATGGGAGCCCCAAGAGAGGGAGAGAGATGCATACCCTCTGACTATTACAGAAAATACTGAAGGGATCCTTAGGCAGGTAGGCCTCCTGAAGTTCTATGAGGAGGCTACTTCCCGAAAGGCCCATAGTGTGTTTCTGAGATATCTTACCCACAGGTGGAATTCCCACTGACAGGCTTTCTAGGTTGGTCCTAACCAGTGGTACACACCCACTGAGGAGGATATTTGTTTTATTACAGGAAAATAGAGGAGAGGGGTGGATTTTCCCTCATTCCTAGACGTGCCAGCTGGTTGTGTAGCAGGGATTCAGTTAGTTTACTCCGAGAGATACATTGGATCACATGTACTCTCCTTCAGAGTTTCAGGTACATGGAGGTCAGTTACATATAGGTTCATTTGGTAGATAGGACGTGTAGTGCCTCTCACTTATCATTTCGACCATTTCGCACAACACCAGTGACGAGCAACGCATTAGTTGCTCGCTTTTATATTATGTTGATTCTTTAGTACAACAGCCATGAATTGTCAGGTGGTTTTCCATTCTTTTGCGACAGTTTTGTATGGCCTTAGATAGTTGTCGTGCTCATGCACAAGGGATGGTAAACTTCCCTTTTGCTTCAGAGCTGTTTTTTTTATTTTTTGAGAAGTTTCGGGAGATGAGACCTAGATTTGTTTGATAGCCTCATAGGCGGATGTTGGAGGCCCAGATGCACATGTGGGGGCAGATGATGCCTACGAGGGGAGACACTATGTTGCCAGCCAGGTTATCGCATGATGCACTGGACTTACTAGCCAGTGTTGACAGGCTGCATCCCTTCATTTTGGTCCCATGTCCTTATGCTAGATTAGATTGGCAAGGGTGTCCCAACATCCTCTTCACAGCTGATGAGCTGCCAGACGATAGAGGTAATATTAATGTTTTATTTATATTTATTCTAACATGTTCTTTAACTTTTTTTTATTAAATTGTGTAATGAAATTGTCTAATTATTGTTGTGTACTTTTATATATTTTGCAAACATTGGCTCTTTTGATGGCAAGCAGATGTCAGATCCACCACATGATCCAGGTGTCGATCCTGATGATGATCAGGACATGGTCGATGCTGAGGATGATCATGATCAAGATGAGTTCGGTGAAGCAGAGAGACATGCTCCTTCTCATGGTGCACTGGTACCACCTTTTGCTAGGCGTGATCAACTTGAGACTAGATATAGGATGGAGTTGGGCAACCAACCCTGTGCATTGATTTTTGATGCGGGCATCAGGCCCGCTCATTACAGAGACATACAAAGCGATGATAGGTTGTTCTAGATGTGGAGAGGCATGATGCATGACATGTACAGCCTGATGCAGCATGTTGTAGGAGCTATGAAAGTTGTTACGCGACTAAGGAGGACTATCCGTAGTTATAGGAAAACTAGTCGAGCTGCGGCACGTGATGGACAGTCCGCGAGCAGCGACTCACATGCATCTCATGATCGTTCGCCTTGCGTCGCACCTAATGAGAATGAGGCTGATCCACTAGAAACATCTAGCAGTCATCATGGAGATGAGGCTGGACCATCGGCCACGTCCAGTCAGTAGCCTACAGCATCTGTCAGTACTAATCATGATCATGAGCAGGTTGGACCATCGAACGTCGAGGCTGCACTATTTATTGAGCAGGCCTCCACTACTACTGCTTATATTGATGTTGTACTAGTACCACCCGCTAATGCATCCATCAGTACTAGTGATCATGATCATGAGCTGGCTCGACCATCGACCGTCGAGGCTGCACCATTTACTAAGAAGGCCTCCACTTGTATTGCTATTGATGTTGTTATACTACCACCAGATGATCCATGACATTTATATTACAGCTGTATATTTTTAACATTATTCAGTTATATATATATGTATGGTCCATGTATTTTATGCTCATGTTGCAGTTGTACTTAATTTATATGTTGGTGATCATCATGATATAGCACATATTGTTAGGTCATGTTAGATATTTTCATTCAATGTTTAGCTTGCAGATAGATGTGTATATGTGATAGCATGAGTTATTTCACATGAGATGTATATTTGATGTTTGTGTTGTGATGATGTTAATATATAATGTTAATTTGATGTTTGAATGTGTTTTTTAATCGAATATGATGTTTTTACAATGGTTATCATGATCGTGATGATGTTTATTAATTAATTTAATATTAAATGACCATGATATTTATTAAATATTATGTCATGATTGTAATTTAAATTTAAATTTTAATTGTATGTAAAATTGTAAAATTGTATTTGTATTTGCACTAATTGTAATTTAAACTGTAATTGTATGTAAAATATTTATTAATGAAAATTTTTAATTGTAATTGTAATATTTAATTTATTGTGAAATGATTGTAGTTTTATATATGAAAATTTGTAAAATTGTAATTCTAATTCTAATTGTACGTAAAATTCTAAAATTGTAATTATATTTGTAATTGTATGTAAAATTCTAAAATTGTAATTGTATTTGTAATTGTAATTTTAATTGAATTATATGTAAAATATTTGTAAAATTGTACTTTTAATTGTAAATGTAATTCTATGTAGAATTGCAAATTTAATTGTATGTAAAATTCAAAAATTGTAATTGTATTTGTAATTGTAATTTTAATTGAATTGTATGTAAAATGTTTGTAAAATTGTAATTGTAATTGTAAATGCAATTCTATGTAAAATTGTAATTCTAATTCTAATTCTAATTGTAAATGTAATTTTAATTGTAATTGTATGTAAAATATTTGTAAAATTGTAATTGTAATTGTAAATGTAATTCTATGTAAAATTGTAAATGTAATTGTATGCAAAATTTTAATTTTAATTGTAATTCTAATCTTAATTCATGTATGTGAAATTAATGTGAAATTGTAATTGTAATTGTAATTCTAATTGTAAATGTAATTTTAATTATAATTGTATGTAAAATATTTGTAAAATTTTAATTCTATTAATGTGAAAATTTTAATTGTATTAATGTGAAATGATTTTATTAAAATATCTAAATTTGGAAATTTGCAAATATTTGTAAAATAACGAACCTAGAATAATATGAATTTTTGTAACATAATAAAGTTTAGAAAATAATGAAAATAAATTCATGTACTTTAGAATTATCATTATTTTACTATGATCTTACATAAAAAAAAGGAACTTTATACAGTTTGGTGCACTTATGATCATAACACACACCGGTGCGTCATATTACGAAGACGCACCGATGCTTCCCAACTCTTCCGCACCGATAACGAATAAACAAAAATAAAAAAAATGTAACTCTATTTTATTTAAGTGAAAAAAAAAATGGCGATTTGAAAAATGGGTGGCAAAATATTTTCAAAAATCCAATTTCTTAAAATAATTCTTTAAACCCTTTTTTCTGCAGTCTTTTTACTTTTGCTGCTATTTTATCCATTTTTACCCTAAACCCTTCATTTTTTTATTTTTTCCCTCTCTTCTCCCTATTTCTGTGATTTCATAATTAGTTTTTTTCATTTTATATTAACGTCCAACCCACAGGATGACTTACATAGTCGAATCCCAATCCATTAGGCCATTGCATGAATTTTTGGAAAAAAAGGATTTTTCTTTATCGATGCACCCTGCGTACGCTACCACACCGGTGCATTATATTATACATCACACCGCGCAAGTACTGTGTAGTAAAAAAATTGAAAACATGTTTTCTAAATCCGTGTGCCATATTTGAAATAGGGCATCGATGCTCCATTTAACAAGGATAGCACCGTACGGTGTATTACACTATTTTTGCGGTGCGTTTTTAAGACCCCACACACTGTACGGTCTATTACACTATTTTTGTGGTGCATTTATAATACCCAATGAACATTTATAATACCCAACGCACCGTATGGTCTATTATACTGTTTTGAAGTGTGCTTTTAATATCCCCATGCACTGGCTGCGGTGCATACCTCATGAAAGGTGCACCGGTGCCTTGAGATTTATTTTCTACCTGAAAACTTGAGAATTTATTTATAAATATATTAATGAGTGATATGGTATAGGTTTTAGATTGATAAAGAAATGACTAACAAGATATCAAGTAACAAAAATACTATTAACACGTCAAAAAAAGAAAAAAAGACAAGTTCTTTGTAAATGATTTATAAAAAATATTATTTTTGAACTATATGTAAGTTTAACTAATATGTATTGTTTACTGTGTATCATGCAGAGTCACAAAATGACGAAGCTTGAAATTATTATTTCTTATCTAAGACGAGAAGAGCGTAAAATTTTAATGGAAAAATTGCAAAAGGATGAATCAGGTGAATGAAAAAATATTATCGATCCAATGTGAGTTTATTTTTTTAATTATCATTAATAATATACTTAAAATTATTAGATGACATGTGTCAAATAGTCTACTAATTCACATCTATTTAATGTTATACAGGGACCAACAACTCAGAAAAGGAATGTTCTAAGAAAAGAAAAAAAATAGAACATGCAAATGAAAATGAGTTACTCCTTAGCTCATCTAGAGTGGTGTTGGAAGTTAACGAAAGGGGGAAAATTTTTTACAAAAGTTTGAGGGATCTAGTGGAACGAACGTATAGATGTTATTTTCACTTACAATAAAAAAATCAATCCAATGATTCCAAGAACCAAATTTTATCTAAACTACAAGAAGAGTTTCCAAAGAATTGGTCAATGAGACATGTCAGAATTTTAATAGCAAAAACGTACAACAACAAAAAAGAAGGAATGAAAAAGTAATATTCCTTTAAATTTTTGTCTAGAATTATTTATAAATATCACTTTTGTTATATTTACTTTTCATATATCAATATAAAAGTTAGATATTTTATTGTCATGTTACATTTTCAAGAGGATTATGAAAATCTCAAAAGATGAACGAGCTGATATCAGAAATATGCCAGTAGGAATGTCCAAAAAGGTGTACAATGAGATGGTCAAAGAAATGGAAAAAATTGCATCGCAGGAAGAGCCATCTCAACAACAACGTGCTTCAAATGTAATATGTAATCATTGAATTTTTCGATCGTTAGGTACAATAAATAAACAATTTAGCATTAAATATTAATTTTCAATAATTTTTTTGTAGAAAATAAAATAAAATGGAACCCATTCAGCACATAAAATAGGATGACAAGGAAGAAAAGGGTTGTGAGTAATTGTTACTTCCTTATAACAACTCAACTAGATTTCATTTTTTGTATTTTTCAATTTGTTTTAAAAAAATCATCATTGAATGTCTTCAAACAGGTGCTAACATACAAAGAATAACCATCAGAGGACTTTATTGAAATTAGGTTAAATATGGGTTGTGAGTATATGTTGGCACATCAGAATTTAATTGTGGAATTTGTAAGCATCTATTGATCTTGTTTTAATTAGCTTCGTCTATAATTAATAGAACAAAAACTTCTTTTATATTAAATATATGATTTGTTATAGGGTATAAAACTTGCAGGAAACAAGGTATGGAACTGCGCCAAGAGATGAAATTTTGAAACATGGCATGGTACATGGTTTTGAAAGAATGTGTATAGTTTATGAGTTAATTGTTGCTATGGTACGTCATTTTTCTTTTCGATTTACAATGATGTATATTATTTAATATTGCAATTTTCATTATTCTCACTAATGTATATACACTCATTTCAGTTTATTTTCATGTTTGTAGATGGAAGGTGAAGAAGAGGAAAACAATCAACGCCATGAACAAAACATTCCTGAAAATAACCCAAGTCATGGAAGTAGCTCTAGCAGTGACAGCAGTTCAAGTGAAGAATGATGATCACTATGTTTTGATATCAAAGCAAGACATTTGATTTTTTGAAATATGTCTGTGAAATTAGACATTTTGTTTAATGTAATGGACACAGTGTCCCAATTGAAAGACAAAGGGATACGAATAATTGTCCCATATATATATATATATATATATATATATATATATATATATATATTTTAATTTATTCTATTCTGTTCTCCATTGTCATTATCAAATGCACTAATAAAAATTTAATTCATATGAATATTTTTATAAGATATATATGTGCCGATTTTTAATGAATATTGAATTTTAAAAAACCATAATAATACTCATATGATATAAAAAATTAATCCAAACAACACATTCAAATGCATTAATAAAAATGTAATTAATATGAATATTGTTATAAGATGTGTCGACTTTTGATGAATAATGAATTTAAAACAATTACAATAATTGGACTATCACAGGTCAATGTTTCTAAAAAAAACAAAATGAAAACCAGTGTGTGTCAGTAACTATGGACCGGTGTTTTTATGTGTCTATACGCACCAGTGTCATTGTACAATCTATGGGCACTGCACAAATACTGATACCAGTGATAAATATCGGTGTCTTTGTGTGATACTGTGTACCAGGGTG
This sequence comes from Pinus albicaulis, assembly GCA_034641835.2. Classification (NCBI taxonomy): domain Eukaryota; kingdom Viridiplantae; phylum Streptophyta; class Pinopsida; order Pinales; family Pinaceae; genus Pinus; species Pinus albicaulis. Next base: position 464,517,322 of record CM076582.1, read on the forward strand.
TTTATGCATCTATAAGCACCGGTGGATTTTCCTGATCCATGGGCACAGTATGAATATTCACACCAATTATAAATCTCGGCGCCTTTCTGTGATACGGCACACTGGTACATCATAAAGGTATATGCATCGGTGCGTTGATACAACCTATGGGCACCGTACAAATCCCAACGCCAATTAGAATGGCCTCGTGCCTTGTATGACCAACACTACACCTAGTGTGGTTTTACACCTAAATGTCTGGGTGCATTCATTCGACTGTGGCAACCCCGGGGTGCCATCTTCATGTACACACCGGTGCGTTAAATCTAGAGTAGCGCACCAATGAAAAAAAATCCATAATAACCTCCGGCCACCCATTTTTTTTTAGTTGTATTGATTTTCCGTTAAAAGCTCTGCCAAAACCTCTGTAACCATAAACGGATGTTGTAGCAAATGATTTTTTGACAATTTTGGCCAATTTTATAACACTAAAAGCCTCCTTTATAAGCTCCACTAGAGGGTCTTTTCCTTGTAGTGAGTGGACCATTTTTTATGTTGCTTTACTTTGCTTGATTTTATTATGAAAGTGCTTGAGCTTCATGAACCAACAAATGTGTGGAAAGTTGTAAATGTGAAAAAAATTACATTGACCTTTGTAGACTTCTTAAAAATTATGTGAATGATGTCATTTTCGGATGTGGTAAATCCCATAATAAGAAATTTCCACATTGGATGCAAAGATTAAATATAAAAACTCATGGACATGGCATGTATTATAATAAATTGCATTGCAATGACTACCATGGGCCTTAATGAGTTAGAGGTCCTTAGTATGTTAGATTTTATGATGAAAGAGAGATGGAAACGATAAGTATAGGTGGTCCTATTTTGTATGGTGAATATCTTCAAACCAAGGTTTTCATATTAATGAACCTTGGTTCTGACATGGTAAACCTAGATCTAGTCCTCACCTAGTTTCATTCCATTGTTCTTGATCAAGACTCAGGAAGACATAATGGTCCTTCAACTTATAATATGGTTGCTTTTGAGGTTATAGATAAAGATTATCCAAAGCAAATGGATTTTTGGGCTCCAAGAGATATGGATAATTGAAATGATAACAATCATGTTTTTTTCCCAAGATTACAATGTAGGGATATACTTTTTAGATTTTAGTAATAGACATAATGAGAGATATTGTTCATTAGGAACATCTACTTGTCATTGTAATTAGGGAAATTCTTGTCGATAATAAGACTATTTAGGTTCAAATCAAAGATGGTGTTGATCCTTGTAGCTCCTCAATTGATGGTAGTTTGAATTAAACAATGAAAAATAACTTTGTTTTTTTTTACAGAGAGAAGCTTACACTTTTGTAGGATCAAGTTCTAGTTGGATAAGAAAACCAAATGGAAGTCAGTGCCCATATAAAGATGAAAAAAATGTTTCTGGGCATGCTGATAAGGTCCATGGAGAGGATATAAACTATGGAGATATTGGGGCATCTAATTAGAAAGTAGATACCACAGGGAGGAATCATTCCATAGTAGAAAATGCAAATGAGCTTATTAAAATGTGTGTCATCAAGAAACCATAGTGTGATTGATACAAATAGATATGTGGAACATCCAAGTATCAACCTCAACTTTTCAAAAAATAAATGTCATGTTTTGACTCTCCCTTTCAACAAATACTTCCGACCTTTTTTGTTTTGAAATTCAAAATGATTTTAAACTAATAGTTCTAAGTGACTCAGAGGAATAAAATGTGGATGATGAAAACATCAGTTACTATCTTGTTTTCAATTTTTCTATTTTGGATAATTTGGGTGAATATATATAGTTCCATTCAATTCTTGTGAAGCTTTGCAAGAGGTTTCACAATTTGATTGCAACGGAACTACCATACCATACTAGTTGCAAAGAAGAATCTGATTTCACACTAATTTTAAACTACAACAATATGGTAATGGCATTTTAACGTGTCTGATGCACTGCAAGTAAACTGGAAAACTGCTTAATGCGATGCTTGAGTAAAACTATACTTGCATTGGTACTTGTTTTCCCTTTTGAATTTATTATTTCGTCGTATAAAAAAATTTAGTAACAAGTTTTAGATGTTCATAAAGGGCTCCAACTTCAGGCAACTTTTTCATGTCTCCCAGAATATGAACCATTTGAATTTTTCCTCAAAAGAAGCCTTGAAAAAATCAGTCACTCTCAAGGCATTAATAAGATTTCATAACAAAAAATTGAAAACAAGAAATTATTTCAATACAAGGTTGAAGTCTTCAAAACAAAAGAGCTGCTCATATAGCAGAAATTTTCAGGACATTTTATTGACACTATTCACAAAGTAAATGCGGAGAAAATTCCCACTTGGTAGAGAGAGTCGAGATTCTTGATAACATTAATCACAAGGGAAATAAATGAGAGTTCTATTCTTTCACATTTTAAATTTAAATTCATCTCCAACAAGTGTTTATGTTAATAATAAAGAACAAAAACTATCATATAAAATAAGTAAATTGGATTGAATTGCACTAGTTCTTGAATATTTACATAATCTATTAACTTCAATGAAAGACAATGGCTCCATTTCAACAAGAAAATTTCATTACACCACACTCATCATAAAAATTTTACCTGGTTATTCTCACTTAAGAAAGTAGCATTTTCCATTACCTCCATGCACTTAAGTAATAACTGCACACTCTTAACCATTTTATTTGTTATGGATGATTTGAGAACAACACTTGAGAATGATTCCTTTAGAGCCTCCTGAACACAAACATTGGTAGTGATTTTATAAATTAATTTTTTTTTATATGCGTGACCATCTCAACTTATCCATTAAATTGCCAATGTTTTTGAGCATTTGGTTAGGTTTGTGCTAGATTGGTTGAACTGTAGGAACTTGAAAAAAATTATACTGTAGAAAATTGACATACCATTGTTAACTATAGAGTCCAACGTTTCCCCACAATAAATCCTTAAGCCATAATTTCTAGAGCTTTTGGATGTATTTGATCTATCGGTCATTTCCATTTGTAATTTATCTACAACTTTTGGATTTCCATTGTTTGAGTTGTTTCTTGTAAGCCCAGGTGAACTAGAGTCATTCACCACATGAAAACCCGAACCATTTGAAGATCTCACTCCCGATTGTTGTGGTTGTTCAGATTTGGGAGATTGTTCAATGTGAATATGTTTCTCGAACAAAAGAAAGGGTGAACTCTTTGTGGTTGAGCTAGTGGACCTCCGATTAGCTATTTTCTATTAACTTTACGATTACTTTCCCATTGTTAAAACACAATATAAGTTGTCCTATACACTAGACAACTCAAGCTAGGAGAAACAACCAATGTTGAGGTCTGTGGAAACAAGAGTTGATGAGAGTTATCCTTTCTCAAAATGGTGGAAAATATCTAATGACAACCGAGATTGAAGTTTTTTTGGATGAAAATTTGAAAAAGAAACCCCATAAATATGACCATGCCTGGCTCCCTACATGCCTACAGGAAAATTTTCTGAAAAATTGTGTGAAGGCTTAACCTTCCCTAGCACATTATTAGTAAGTGTAGCCATTTGAGGTCCTCCCATGACTCCATGCCCCTCAAACTAAAACTTGGGATGCTCATGCACTTGGAGCTTATTCTTGGCTACTGTGAAAAGTGACAGTTCGGTCAGAGGCACATTGGAAACAAGTTCAACATGCCATGGACTCACTCTGTTCACATTCTGTAATAAACCTAGCTCATCCCATGTTACCCGTGTTACAATAAAACCCATAAATAAGAACTCAAAAAACATGCAAACACCATTAGCCAGTTCTCATAGAGATTTTAGCAAGGGAAAAGAACACATTCCAAGGTTCATGGTCTACATGTGTGGATAGTAAAACAAATTGCTGCATTTTTCCACAATGCAATGTTTGGGTAATCTGGGCTGGAAAATGTATTCCTTAATCACTTGAAACATTATAAAATTTTCCATGAAAACATTATAACATTTGTCAGGAAGTTGAAATGGTTAGAGATGAACCTATAGAAAACCTAGTTGTCGAACTAAATTTCCTAAAACATGTAAATGAAATATTTGAAGATGTCCAATATGATCCTACTAAAATAAATAGATGTGCCGATTTAGCCAGAGTGACATGATAGAGTAGTAATAGGATCCACATTTTGTCGTAAAGGAGGTCTTTGGTTGGTCCTCTGCAGAAATATTTACCTGATGATATCTATTGAAGTCATATGTGACTTGGAAAAGATGCTTATCTTCGAAACATCATAATATCCTCACTATAAAGTAGTCATTGAAGAACTGGCTACACACATTCTTGACTATCTCTATGAAAACATGAATGAATTATGCTTGGTTCAATATGGGGAGGATGAATCTTACCACACAGCATTGCTCCTATTCATAGGTAGTTTGCACCCATAAATTGACTCCTTGGATTTCTATCGACATGAAGGCACTCTGAGTAATCCTTTTGGTGATTTTTTTTTTGGTGCCAATGGTTCAATTGTTGTTGAGAATTCAGCTAGGTTTTAGTTATGTCATATGGTATCATATTGAATTATCTGGTTTTGTATGGAACCGAGTAGTTCAATTCTTTAAGGCCAGTTCCAATATGGAACTTAACCAGTCCAAAACACCAAACTAGACCAACATGCCAATGAAAAAGGCCAAACTATCCAGTTCCACCAGTTCCTATAACACTACTTAAGGTAGCTGCAATGGTCATTCTACAATCTACACAAAGTGGGATGGCCTTCACATTCAATTGGTAGAAATTACGTACAAATTTCAAGGTCGAGTTTTTGGGTTCTTATGGAGAATGTAAATATACATGCTAGAATCTACTCTACTCTTCTTTCACAATGTTTCCAAACCTTATAGATTCCACAGAAAAATGTTAGTGAATTTTTTTCACACTTCAAACTAATAATACAGAATATCTTGGCTCATAAATTTTTTGACTAAATTAATGGTAAATTTCAGATGATTGAAGATATTTTTGAAATTATAATTTTTAAATTTAACTGTGAAATTAAATCATATGCTTGGAAAACTCTGACTTTTGAAAAGATGGCTTGTGCCTGCACTCACAATATCTGATATTATAGCCATAATGATATGAAATTATCTATGACAAGGCATGCAATACATAATAAATATAAACCACCCTTCCACTGGCCAAAATGGCTCTTTCTACTTACTGTAATGGAAGAGTAAAAAATACATTGAATGAAATGACCTATCAAAACGGGTGACCTACTTTTAGTTATTTCATGTGTAAAACAACAAGTTAGAGCATAATGCATCTTCAAATAATTCAATGAATAACCTAAATAAATAGGATACATTCAAAGAAATATGCCCATAGAACATAAAGGACTCTATGATCTTCAAATTACTCCATAAAATTTTAATACTTATCAAATGATGTATTCCATAGATTAGGAAGTCTTGGAGAACTCTTGCTCAATCCTGATTCCATAAACCATGACATACTACTCATCTTCCACTTAATTTTGGAATTTTTTCTGCATATCCATGCATTGTTGTCTTTGTGGGAAGCTTGTGGAGGTTTCTCATACATAATGAAAGGTTGATTTGGAGGAGTAATTACGTCTGTATGTGTGGAATTAATTGTTAGGATTTCACTATTTAATTTATAACTATTGGGTGATTGATGTTATGGTTTGAAATTTAATAATAGCTTTAATTGAATTCAATGATCTACTTGTTAGATTTAGGTTGCAAAGATATTAGTCACCTAGGGCTTGGGCTTCAAATTTTCACATACCATGATGTTGTCCCCATAACTACTCTCATGCACCTTGTACCACACTGCTATAAGAAAAAATACCCTCATGAACTCTCATCCAAACTGTCCTTACAGCGCTGGATTTGATGAGTGTGCCACATAATATCTGTCATGTGCACTAGAGGAGAACAATGGACAAGAAGTCCAGGAATAAAATAACAGTAATTTCAAGAAAATACGAAAGGATTCTACTAATAATATTAGAAATAGAACCATGGAAATCACCCTACAAACACCCTAAACACTCAAATTCTTATCTTTCAAAGACTAGATCTTATCTTCTTCCATTGTTTTGATTTCATATACATTGAAATTTGAATGATTCCAATTTAACCATATGCAAACGCTTATGATAGAAGAACAAGAGAACTTCACAACTACAAATTGACCTATGGCCCAATTAGGGATCTGAGAAATTTGATGTGTATCAGAAGAGTTCTCTTGAAAATTACGAAAGGTTTTTCTCGTATGCAATTAGGGAAAATTTTAAGGATGGAATTTTATCTTAAAGTTTAGAAACCTTGGCGAATGTTAATAGTCCCTAATATGTAGACTGTAAAAATATTTTTGATTTTTTTGTAGAAATATATAGATTTCCAATCATTTTATATTAGTCGATATAATATTTTGGCTATTTTTAAGGTAAAATAATGGTGTACTATAAAATTTGGGTGAATCATTTTAGAAAAAAAAGGAAATTGGCGAATCTTTTCTATGGAAAATTCATTGAAATTTAGCTCACCTGCGAATATTAGCCCCTAAAATTTTCCCTATCTGCAATATGGGTGCCTTTTTTCCTTGAATTTATTAACAGAAAATACCTCTAGATATAGGACTACATCAACATGCCTCGATTGGTGAAAAGGTGTCTAACCTTCAACAAATATGTTTGGATAAAAGTGATATGCCATTATCTATTTTTGAAAAAAAAGAGATATCTATTGAAGGTGTCCCTAATAAGGCTCAAAAAGGGTAGGGAATCTTAATTTTTGCAATTTGGAGCACTAAATTCTCCCTAGGAGCATTGCACTTACTGGAACATGGTTTATAAAGCAATTATGATGATGGAATGCAAATTAGGTCTGGTGCAAGTCCTAAGTGATTTTGATAGAGTAGATACCTTAGTCACAACTAAGTGTAAAACATATATTGATTGTAATGTTGATTTGTAAGTAGAGGTGAGGCCAACTCAAGAAAAAATCAATTTCTTGTTTTAAAGGAAGGGGGGGAGGATACCAAGAGAAAAAGAATTAAAAAAAAAAACAATTATAATGTTAATGTGAAGAACAATAATTTAACTAATATTTAATTATTGTTAATTATTATTTTTTTAAATAAATGATATTGATAAGATCACTTTTTATGTTGTCTTGTGAATTTTGGCAAGTTTCTAGTCAGCCCCAAACCTTTTCCCTCTATTGCAAAAACTTGGTGGAACATTGAAATATATTTTAATGAAACATACAAGAAAAAACCTAATCAACTGATGCATAAAAAATATTCACATGTGAGCATGCAATCGAGGGGGGAAATTATATATTCAAAAAAACTATGGAATAGAAACATAAGTCAATGCTAATCAACAAATAACCTACAGTGATCCATAAAGTCACACGCCATAACTTATGAATCATATAGTATATGCACTTGGAAGCATATTAGACTTGATATCCATTTCCATGTGCTTGTGTGATTGTTGGCTAGCTATTTTACCTCCCACTTTTTCCCTAGAAAATGTTGAGTAAGCAATTGAGGCATTGTAGTATCCAAAAAAGATGTCGTACAAGCTTGTCAGTTTCAAAATATCAACAAAAATTTCAACTATCACACAAAAAATAGTCTCATATATTCACATAAACTACATATAAGCATTTAGTATGTAACAATAGTTCTACAACCTGTACAGATTGACAGATTAAAAAATTACAATATCTTGTATAGCTATTTAGCTTTCTCACATTCTAATTATAGTACAAAATGCACAAGAGATAATACATGTGAACCACACCCAATCATTTGATCACTTCCTCGCAAACCTTCAACAAGCTCTGTATACAACTGTTCCCTTGGTGTTGTTTTTGGTGCACCATAATATGAGAATTCAACAAAATCAACATTGCACCAAACACCACCACGCCCCTCTGTAAACAATATCTGATGCATTAGTAGCAAATTAAAGAAAACTATAGAATTTTCAACGATTGCCACAAACAACCATAAAAATGAAACCCCTCTTTCTATGAGAATATACATAGCCTTGCATATTATGATTCACTTAAGCATATTTACACAATTTTATATGTATTGTAACATCAACCAGAAAAGTTCCCGAACTAAAGAATGGTTTCTATGTGACCTCACTGTACAATCGAAAAAATAAATACTTTTCTACATTTTCAATATAACAAATTTGTTTGCATCTATTGAGGGAGATTCTTATTGCTTCTTTGTTTTTGTATCAGCCTAGATAGAAAGAAAGGAAACATGTCTAATATTAAAAAATATATAAGTTTAGTACAAACCGGAACAATAATTTCAATCTATATCTTAAAAAATTCCCATTGCATTCTAATAGTACCAACAATTTTCCTCAAAGTCTTCTTATATTGTCTCTACATTTGGGAAGCTAGACAACATGGTTCTCTATGCCCCATATTTTAGCTCAGTGAAAATTTCTAAAACCGCATAAATCCTTTTTGGAATTGGAAATATTAATTACAAATGATAATAAGTCATATGTTTCATATGAATTTAACAAATGTGACAGACTATTGCCTATGACGAAAATGAATGATGTACAAGCTCTACTGGAGAGGGAATTTATGACAGGTAAAAGTTCGGTATTAATGACTTGTTTAAACTAGGTGCTACTAATTTACTCTTCCTAAACAACACTATGTTTATTTCTATTTAAACTCACATAATCAATTCAACAATTATTGAATATAAGTTTGCATCTACTTAGTATACAAGCATAATAAGTGAAACTAAGGATAATATTGCATAAAAATTTCACTATCTTAAAAGTTCTTTGAAATGATAAAGGATACAGTGTTTGTATTTAAAATAGATAATGCATTCTCCATTACAATGATAATAAGAAGAAATTAGATAAAAAACAAAATCATCTCTCAAACACAGACATAAAATTAGGAATTAAATAAATATACGAGCATACTTTCATGATGATCAATAACCAACTAAGTAGCCTAAATAGATAGACAGGAGACAATAGACTCATGACCATTAATAACTAGATAAGCAACCTAAATATATAGAGAGGGGACTGTAATTACATGACCATCAATAAATAGATAAGAAGCCTAAATAGATAAATAGGGGACCGTACTTTCATGGACATAAATAACTAGACAAGAAACCCAAATAGATAGAGAAGGGACTGTATATTCATGACCATCAATAACTAGATAAGAATCCCTAGTAGATAGGCATCATAGTGTATATTCATGACCATCAATATTTAGATAAAAAGCATAAATAAATAGACAAAGGAGTGTACTTTTGTGACCCCATCGATAAATAGATAAGCACCCTAAACAAATAGATCCAATAACATTACTCAAAGGAGCCTACAATACTCCCAACAAATTCAAGGCCTGTAGACTAAAAGAACCATAACAACACCCCAATTGAAAATAATTGAACAAAATGAGAAGATTTATTTGGAAATACAAAAATTTCATTTCAACTCAGCTCCGGAGAATGCATCCATTTTGATGAACCTGGAATAGTAGGTAAGGAATTTGTATGACATCCTAGGCTTTGAGAAAATTGAGTTGCCTTGATTAGATGTATAGAAATAGATGGAGCAGATAAAAAGGAATAAATTCATAGATCGAAACATCAAGAGAATATGCATAAAGTATAAAAATCGACAGGAAAGGACATAATAATGAGAAATAAATTTTTGAAATGTGATCTTTCACAATTTCCACGAAGATTTCATTTTTCAAGAAAGCGAACTCAAAAGTAGTGACTGCAGAACTGGCTACACACATTCTTCAAAATCTCTATGAAAACCTGAATGAATTATGTTTGGTTCAAGATGGGGAGGATGAACCTTACCACACATCATTGTTCCTATTCATAAGTAGTTTGAAGCCATTAGTTGAGTACTTGGATTTATAGCTGCATGAAGGCAATTTGAGTGATCCTTTTTGGTGATTTTTTTTTTGTGCCAATGGTGTGATTATTGTTGAGAACTCAACCAGGTTTTAGCTATGTCATATGGTATCATACTGAACTATCCAGTTCTATATGGAACCATTTGGTTCAATTCTTTAAGGCCGGTTCCAATATGGACCTTAGCCAGTCTAAAACACCAAAATAGACTAGTACGACACTGAAAATGGCCAAAATATCCAGTTCCACCAGTTTCTATAACACTAGTAAATATAGTTGAAATGGTCATTCTACAATCTATAGAAAGTAGGATGGTCTTCACACTCAACTGGTAGAATTTAAATGCAAATTTCAAGGTTGAGTTTTTGGGTTCTTGTTATGTAGGATGCAAATGTACATGCTAGAATATACTCTACTCTTGTTTCACAATGTTATTGAATTTTTTTCACCCTTCAGAAAAAGAATAAAGAAAATTTTGGCCCATAAAATTTTTGACTAAATTAATGGTAAATTTTAGATGAATGAAGATATTTTCGAAATTTTAATTTGTAAATTTAACTACGAAATTAACTCATATGCCCAGAAAACTCTGAATTTTGAAAAGTTGGCTTGTAGTTGCACTCACAATATATGATATTATAGCCAAAATGATATGTAATTGTCTACGTCAATGCATTCAGTACACAAGAAATATAAACCACCCTTCCACTAGCCAAACTGACTCTTTCTACTTTCTGTAATGGAAGAGTAATAAAGATATTGAATGAAATGATGTATCAAAACAAGTGACCTGCTAGAACTTACTTGACGTGTAAAGCAACAAGGGGGTGCATAAGTCATCTTCAACTAATTCAATGGTTGACTTAAATAAATAGGAGATATTCAAAGAAATATGCCCGTCAAATAGAAATGACTCTATGATCTTCCAATTACTCCATAAACTCTTAATACTTATCAAATGATGTATTATATAGATTATGAAGTCATGGAGAGCTCTTGCTCAATCTCGATTTCATACATCATGAAATACTACTCGCAGTTGTTCCACTCATGATTGGAAGGTTTTCCGCATATCCACGTAGTGTTGTATTTGTGGGAATCTTGTGGAGGTTTCTCATAAAGAATGACAGGCTGATTTGGAAGAGTAACTACCTGTGTATGTGTGAAATTAATTGTGAGGATTCCACTATTTAATTTATATAACTATTGGGTGATTGATGTTATGGTTTGAAATATAATTTTAGCATTAATTTAATTCAATGATCTACTTGTTATATTGTGGTCACAAAGATATTAGTCACCTAGGGCTTGGGATTGAAAGTTTCACATACCATGATGCTATCTCCATAACTACTCTCATGCACCTTGTACCACACTGCTATCAACAAAAATACTCTACTGAACTCTCATCCAAACTTTCATTATTACGCTGGATGATGAGTAGGTGAGATAGTATATCTGGTGTGTGCTCTAGAGGAGAACAATGACCAACAAGTCTACGTATAAAGTAACAGCAATTACAGGAAAATACAAAAGGATTCTACTAACAATAGTAGAAATAAGACCATGGAAACCACCCTACAAACACACTAAATACTCAAATACTTGTCTTTCGAAGACTAAATCCTATCTCATTACATTGTTTTGATTTCATATACATTGAAATTTGAATGATTCCACTTTAACCATACGCAAACTCTAATGATATAATAACACGAGAACTTCACAAACACAAGTTGACCTATCGACCAATTAGGTATCTGAGATAGTTGATTCATATCGGAAGAGTTCTCTTGGAAATTATGAAAACTTTGTCTCCTCTGAAATCTAGGTGCCTTTGTTCCCTCAATTTCTTAACAAAAAAATACCTCTAGATACAAGACTGCATCAACATGCCTCAGTTGGTGAAAAGTTTCCTAGCAATGAACAAATATGTTTTCATAAATGTGATAAACCATTATCTCTTTTTGAAAAAAAGAGATATCTGTTGAAGGTATCCCTAAGAAAGATAAAAAAGGGTAGGGAATCTTAAATTTTGCAATCTGGAGAACTAAATGCTCCCTAGAATAATTGCACCTAGTGCAACACGGTTTATAAATAAATTATAATGGTGGAACACAAATTAGGTCTTGTGCAAATCGTGAGTGATTTTGATCGAGTAGATACCTTAGTCACAAATAATTGTAAAAAATAAATTGATTTTAATGTTTATTTGTAAGTAGCAGGCTAGCTCATGAAAAAATCAATTTCTTATTTTAAAGGAAGGGGGGAGGGGAGACCAAAAGAAAAATAATTAACAAAAAAAAAACAACTATAATGTTAATGTGTTAAGAACAATAATTTTACTAACATTCAATTATTTTTAATTATTAATTTTTTAAATAATTAATATTGATAAGATCAGTTTTTATGTTGTCTTGTGAATTTTGGAAAGTTTCCAATCAGCCCCAAACCTTTTCCCTTTATCGGAAAAAGTTGGTGTAACATTGAAATATATTTTAATGAAACATACAAGAAAAAAACTAATCAATTGATGCATAAAAACTAGTCACATGTGAGCATGGAATCGAGGGGGGGGAACATATATTGAAATACATTGTGGAATAGAAACATAAGTCAATGCTAATCAACAAAGAACCTACAATGATCCATAAAGTCACACCCCATAGCCTATGAATCATATAGTATATGCATTTGGAAGCATCTTAGACTTGATATCCATTTCCATGTGCTTGTGTGATTGTTTGCTGCCTCTTTCACCTCCCACTTTCCCTAGCAAATGTTGAGTAAGAAATTGAGGCAATGTAGTCTCCAAGAAAGTTTTTGTGCGAGCATGTTGGTATCAAAATTTCAACAAAAAAATCATCTACCACTCAACAAATAGTCTCATATATACTACATATAAGCATTCAATATGTGACATGAGTTCTAGAACTTGTAAAATTTGACAGATTAAAAAATGAGCATATCATTTCCAACTATTTAGCTTGCTCACATTATAATTATAGTATAAAATGCACAGGAGATAATACCTGCGAACTAGACCCAATGGTTTGATCGCTTCCCTGCAAACCTTCTACAAGCTCTGTATACAACTGTTCCTTGGTGTTGTTGTAGCCGACTAGTGCACCAGAATAAGAGAATTCAACAACATCAACATCACACCAAACACCACCAGGCCCCTGTGTAAACCATATTTCATGCATTAGTAGCACCTTAAAACAAAATATAGATTTTTTAGCCATTGCCACAAACACCCATAACACTGAAACCCCTCCCTTTCTATGAGCATATACATACCCTTGTATATTATGATTCACTCAAGACGATTTACACAATTTTATATGTATTGTAAGGTCAGCCAAAAAAGTCCCCAAAAAAAGCATGGTTTCTATATGAACTCATTGTACAACCGAAAAAATAAATAATTTTCTACATTTTTAATATTTCAATTTTTTTTGCATCTGTTTAGGGAGATTCTTATTTCTACTTTGTTTTTGTATCATCCTAGAAAGAAATAAAAGAAACATGTCTAATATAAAAAAAAAAAAAAACAAACGTAGCACCAACAATTTACCTTAGAGTCTTCTTATGTTTTCTCGACATTTGGGAAGCTGGCCAATAGGATACTCTGTGCGCCATATTTTATCTCAGTGAAAATTTCTAAAACCACATAAATCCTTGTTGGAATTGGAAATATTCATTACCAATGATAATACATCATATGTTTCAGATGAAATTAACAAAAGAAAAAATCTATTTCCTATGAGGAAAATGGGCACTGTACAAGGTAGACTGGAGAGAGAATTTGTGATAGGTAAAAGTTTAGTATTTACAAATTCCATGTTTAAAATAGGTTCTAATACATTACTCTTCCTAAAAAACACTATGTTATATATATTTAAACTCACACAGTGAATTCAAAAATGATTGAAAATAAGTTTGCATCTACTTAGTATACAAGAATAATAAGTGAAACTAAGGATAATATTGCATAGAAATCTCACTATCTTAAAATTTCTTTGAAATGTTGAAGCATACAATGTGTAATTAAAATAGATAACACATTCTCCATTACAATAAGAACAAGAAGAAATCAGATAACAAAACAAAAGCAACTCTCAAACAAACATAAAATGAGGCATTAAATAAACAGATGAGCGTACTTTCATGACCATCAATAACCAGATAAGTATCCTAAATAGATAGATACAGGAACATACCTACATGACCATCAATAACTAGATAAGTTTCCTAAATAGATAGAAAGGAGACCATACTTTCATGGCCATCAATAACTAGATAAGAAACCTAAATAGATAGATAGGGGACAATATATTCATGACCATCAATAACTAGATAAGTAGCCTAAATAGATAGGCAGCAGAGTGTACGTTCATGACCATCAATAGCTAGATAAAAAACCTAAATAAATAGACAAGGGAGTGTATTTTCATGACCCCATCAATAACTAGATAAGAATCCTAAATAAATATATTGAATAAAAAGACTCAAAGAAACCTACAATACTCCCAAAAAATTCAAAGCTTGAATACTAAAAGCACCATAAAAATGCCCCAATTACAAATAATTGAACAAAAAGAGAAGATTGATTTGGAAATAAAACAATTTCATTTCAACTCGTCTTTGGAGCATGCATCCATTTCAATGGACTTGGAACAATATGTAAGCAACTTGTAGGGCATCCTAGGAATTGACAAAATATAGTTTCCTTGATTAGATGTACATAAATAGATAGAGCAGCTAAAAAGAAGGAAATTCGGAGATAGAAACATCAAGAAAATGTGCATAAAATACATAAATCGGCAAGAAAGGACATGAGAATGAGAAATAAATTTTTGAAATATGATCTTTCACAAATTCCATGAATATTTCATTTTTCAAGAAAGAGAACTGTAAAGTAGTGGTTGTAGAACTGGCTACACATTATTAACTATCTCTATGAAAACCTGAATGAATTCTGTTTGGTTGAAGATGGGGAGGATGGACCTTACCACACACCATTTCTCCTATTCATAGGAAGTTTTCACCCATTAATTGAGTGCTTGGATTTCTGGTTGCATGAAGACACTTTGAGTGATCCTTTTGGTGATTCTTGTTTTGTGCCAATGATGTGATTGGTGTTGAGCATAGGTTTTAGTTGTGTCATATGGTATCATACTGAACTATTTGGTTCTGTATGGAACCAGCTAGTTCAATTCTTTAAGGAGAGTTTCAATATGGACCTTAACCAGTCCAAAACACCAAACTATACGAGTATGGCATTGAAAATGGCCAAACTAGCTAGTTCCTATAAAACTACTTAACATAGTTGAAATGCTCATTCTACAATCTACACAAAGTAGGATGGCATTCACACTCAATTGGTAGGATTTAAAAAAAAAAATTCAAGGTTCAGTTTTTGGGTTATTGTTATGTAGGATGCAAATGTACATGCTAGAATCTACTCTACTCTCATTTCACAATGTTTCCAAAACTTATAGATTCCAAAGAACAATGTTAGTGACTTTGTTTCACACTTAAAACTAATAATAAAGCAGATCTTGGCCCATAAAATTTTTGACTAAATTAATGGTAAATTTCAGATGATTGAAGATATTTTTGAAATTTTAATTTTCCAATTTAACCGTGAAATTAACTCATATGCCCAGACAACTCTGACTTTTGAAAAGTTGGCTTGTACCTAGACTCACAATACCTGATATTATAGTCAAAATGATAGGCAATTGTCTACGGTAATGCATGGAGTACACAATAAATATAAACTACCCTTCCACTGGCCAAAATGGCTCTTTCTACTTACTGTAATAGAAGAGTAATAAATACATTGAATCAGATCACCTATCAAGACAAGTAACGTGTTAGAAGTTACTTAATGTGTAAAATAGCAAGGGAGAGCATAAGGCATCTTCAAATAATTCAATGACTGACCTAAATAAATAGGAGATATTCAAAGAAATATGCCCATAAAATAGAAAGGACTCTATGATCTTCCATTTACTCCATAAACTCTTAATACTTATCAAATGTTGTATTCTATAGATTATGAAGTCATGGAGGGCTCTTGTTAAATCTTGATTCCGTACATCATGACGTACTACTCGTAGTTGTTACACTCAACTTTGGAATGTTTTCTGCATAACCATGTAGTGTTGTCTTATGGGAAGCTTGTGGAGGTTTCTCATAAATAATGAAAGGTTGATTTGGAGGGGTAGTTACCCGTGTATGTGTGAAATTAACTTTTAGGATTACACTATTTAATTTCTAACTATTGGGTGATTCATGTTATGATTTGAAATTTAATTTTAGCATTAATTGAACTCAACGATCTACTTGTTAGATTGAAGTCACAAAGATATTAGTCACCTAAGACTTGAGCTTGAAATTTTCACATGAAATGATTTTTTCACTGTAACTATGCTCATGCATCTTGTACCATATTTCTATCAACAAAACTACTCTCATGAACTCTCATCCAAACTACCCTTACTGCACTTGATTTGATGAGTATGCTAGATAGTATATCTGCCATGTGCACTGGAGGAAAACAATGGCCAAGATGTCTAGGTATAAACTAACAGCAATTGCAAGAAAATACAAAAATATTATACTAATAATAGTATAAATAACACCATGGAAATCACCCTAAACACTCAAATGCTTATCTTTCGAAGACTAGATCATATCTCATTCCAATTTTTTGATTTCATGTACATTGAAATTTGAATGATTCCACTTTCACCATATGAATATGGTATTGATAGAATAACAAGATAAATTCACATCTACAACTTGACCTATGGACCAATAAGGTAAAAAAAACAAAATCCTCTTTTGAACTTCCTAGAACACCTTAAAATACAATCCTAAAAGATTGCAATTAGGTCAACCCATAAGAAACAATATATCAGTTCTATAAAATGTGGCAAAATTTTCCAACATTAATACCCTTAATAAGATATATTTGGTATCGTTTTTGGTAGCTATCATTTCCAATCATTTATACCATTAGTAGGACATATTTAAGTTTTGTAACCAAGTTTCTTACTCAGCAAATTTCTTTATAACAAGTTTAAAAAATCCATCCTTTCGCACAATATCAAAGGCAAGAACTAGTCGTCTTTGCAAATAAATTACATTCTATAGTGTCTTCATCACATATCAATGCACCTCTTATGTCTACTATGGAAATCAAGAACGTCAATCTGAATCAATGATCCAAAAAATGAGGCACTTTGGATTTTTCAAGCAAGGGCATTAGGTTTCTGTATATTCTGAAAACATAAATATAATGCACAATACTCCAAAAATATTTAAAATTATGTTTCTCTCATAATTATAAAATACTCCTAGAACATTTAAAATTTTCTCTGTTTATAACTAAAAGCCCCAAAATTCCGTGAGAAGGCCAGAATGTAATGCAGCATTGACTGTCGCATTCATAAGAAAACACAGCATTCATAATCAAGTGGATAAGGGAGAATAGAGAGGAAGAATCGAATTTTGAACAAGGGACACACTTCTCCTAATAAGAATTTGAAATTTAGAGAAAAAAAATGTGTATAAAAAGGCATAATCCTTAACGTTCTTAAATTTTTGCAAAAGAATAATAATGCACATTAGGTTGTGATCTAGTGGCAACATGGAGCAGAAACCTTTGCGAAATAAGGTTTTTTCTAGGCGGGCGTCAATTGTTAGATCCAATAGGGAACGATGAATACTATTGATGCCCAGGAGGATTTCCTGACCATTTCCAAATTCCCAAGTCAACCCACTATTAAATAGTTTGGAAGTTCTCCAAAATATCTGCCATATATATGAGCCTCTGTTACGAGGAAGGTTTTTCAATCTAAAAATATGAGGAAGCTCTAGGCCCATTAAATATTTTGCATGAAATATATTTGGTTAGAGACTAGAACTAGTGAAGGCCTACCATAGGGACTTTATCAAAAGAGACTGAGCAAATATGCAGATTTCTAGTAAACCCTAGACACCTATAATTTTTGGAATTGTCAACATGTCCCATTTACAAAGGTGGAAATTTTCTAGGCCACAGGATTGAGTCCATAGGAAACCAAAGACGATAGTCTTTATAGAGGAAATAATGTGTGAGGGCAGGAAAAAAATACGTGCCGAGTAGATGGATAGTTGTTGAAGGACCGCTTGAAATAGGACCTAGTGACCACCCAAAGAAATAAATTTTTGTGCCCAACAACTCAATATTTTCTTGTACCTTTACAGGAGCCAAAACCAATCTTTGGTGTTGTAAAAATTTGGTTTTAACTTAAAGGCTAGATAGGTGAGGCCCTCCATTAGAGGCGCTACTCTGACATCAAATATCCCAACAATGAGCTCCATATCCCTCCTATCACCTGAGTCAGATAATAGTACTAGTTTTCCCCTGTTTACTTAAAGACTAGAGGAAACACCATACCGCAGGAAGATGTAGTGTAGTTAAATCCAATGTGCCTACGAGAATATATCAAAAGACAAGATTTCACCGAAAAAGGAAGGAATGTGTGACCACCATCCAATGGGAAATTTGTATGCCATCGAAAATTCCCCGAGGTTGTGCATCTCTTATATGAATCTTAAGCCCGTCCATGATCAGAATAAATATAAAAGGTGAGAGTGAGTAGCCTTGGTGAATACCTCATCCAACTTGGAAGAATTCCAAAGGAAGACCATTAATGATAATCACACACCAAACCGGCGCAATAAATGCCATGATATATTGTACATTATAGGTGGATAGACCAATATTGTGTAGGATGAGGTGAATATATGACCAATCAACGCAATCATAAGCTTTGTGGAGGTCAACCTTCATCACCAAGGCTTTCATTTCTCTTGTGTATGGAATGAATGAATTCCTGTGCCATTGCAATAGCATCATGAATCAGGCAGTCAATGATGAGACCATATTTCTCACGCGAGATATCAACAGGGAGGATACCAAAAATCCTTGTAAAAATTACCTTTGAAATGAATTTGTAGACCAACTTGTATAGTGATATTGATCTGAAATCCTTGAAGTTTTTAGGGGATGTGGATTTGGGTATGAGATCAAGAAAGGTAGATTATTGATATTTCCTAGAATTCTCCTGAGAATTCTAGTTTCCTCAACCAACCCTAAAAGGTCCTCACCATTAGCTCAAAAAGATGAAGATATAGCTCCACAATCCATCCATTAGGACTGGGGGTTTTGTCTGCAACAAATGTTTGAGAACCTAGTGTATTTCCTCTCTGGTGATAGGTCTATTGAGAGAAACATTGGTAGATTCGTCAAACATGCAAGGAAAAATCATAAGTGCCCATAGTTGGTCAGAATAGTTGACGTCCAGCCTACGACTGTAGAATTCTAAAAAATAAGTGATAGCCTCCCTCTAAATGTCTTGTGTGGAGTGTGTGATAGAACCATTCTGAGAATCAATTTTATATATTGCATTCATGTTTCCCCTGTTATTGGAGAAATGATGGAAAAACTTGGTGTTGTGATCACCTTCTTGTAGCCAAATGGCCCTACTTTTCAACTTCCATGTAATCTCTTGAATTCTGAGGATCCATTCTTTCATTTTACCAGAATGGAAAGTTGGATAAGTGATTGAGCGCTTGAGCAAACCACTTTCCATTACTTTGTGAATTTTTTTTTGTCTCCTACGCAATGCATTGTAACCCTTTGATCATCTAGCTTTTCTTGAGTCATTCCCATGTTTGATTTTGGTGCTTAAGAACATAGAGCTTCTCAGAAAATATATAGGAGGCTAAGGTTCCTTGTCTGTCCAGAGCATCCTTCCGAGATTCTGAGGAAATAGTATGGAAACTAGGGTCTTCCAACCATACCCTATTGAATTTAAAAGGAAGGCCCTTTCAAACCATATTGATCTACCATTGAATGAAAATGGGGTGGTGATCTGATAGGGTCGATTTGATAATTGTAGACTTTAAATTACCAAGAATTTCAATCACACTCTCATGCACCAAAACACGGTCAAGCATTTTTCCTATGTAGGCTTCACCAGTCATGTGGTTGGTTTGAGTAGGGGATAGGGAAGAAGGGCAGATATCTACGAGGTGGTGATCAAAAAATATATGTGAGATTTTATTGGCCAAGGGATCCAGGCGGTTGTGGGAGCCCCAAAATTCTAAAGAGGATAGAGTGGCATTAAAATCTCCCGAGATGATAAGGTTGTGAATTCGGAGGACCTATGAGGTAGCGTAGTTCCACATGGAGCATACAGGGGCCAATGGACAACAAATAGAATATAGCTTTAGCCATGGGGCACACAGTTTCTTGAAAGGCTGCAATAATAGGAGAGGAGACTGTGAAAATGCTTTTGAGACTCAAAACTTTTGTGTGGTCAGCCAGACCACGAATGTTTAAGGATAGAACCTGAGTCATGGGCCATGCGAAGTGGGCATGCATGCTCTAAGTGCCCAAGAATCAAAGGATGAGATGATTGGAATTTCCTGTAAGCCATCGAAATTCTCAGAAAGATAATACCAAGTCTTTTGTCTACCCCAGAAGTGCCTGCTGCCATTTTTTCCTTTTTTTCGAACCATTATATTTAAGGCAGAAGTAGGAGAAATATTGGGGGGTGGATCTGGGTGGTGGCCTTTATGGATGGTTAGAGAAGCAAGGTCCATTTCCACATTCATAACTAAAAATTCACAGCCATTGCCAACAGAATTGCGAGAGGAAACTAGGGGCTCATTATTTCCAGCAGCTGGGTCAAGAGGAGGAGTGGCCATTTCGAGTGGGGACATGGATGGAGAGTGGGGAATGGGGGAAGAGGAAGGTGAATGTGAGTTAGGTAGATTGGTGGGCAGAGAACTCGGGTCTAATTTATGTGAGGTAGCAGTGAGACCACAATTAATAGGATGTGAGGCTAAAGGATATAGTGTGATAGCTATGAATAGATTCGGGACCTCGCCAGATTGGACGTGGAAATCATCGGATTGAACAGAATTTGCTGATCGGGGAGGATTATGTGGGGAGGAGAGTGCAAAATAATACATTATTTGTTGTACATTATGAGGTGAGGAGGAAAGAGGGGTACCTTTGGAGCGATGTCGAAATGGGAGCTTATCATGTTCATCATCTAGCTTGGTGCCTTGAGCCACCCGAATGTGAGTAGGATGCTTTGTTGGTCTTCTACCACAAGGACATCGTTTACATTAGGGGAATTCTGAGGTCTAAAATGGCCCCCCTAAGAAAAATGTACAACCAAAATAAAATTTATAAGAACCAATAAGATTCAAAATGATGATGTGAACCATGGGGGATTATTCACCATTTTTTAAGTAAAAGGGTAAAAATATTAAAAAATAATAAAATAATAAAATTACTTTTTCAACTCATATTTTCAGCTTATCTCCCATAGTTTTAACTCAAATTTCGAGCAAGAGTACTCATTGGATGTAAAATTTAAGTCCTCATCCAAGGAGTACCCATGTTGCATAGTTTTTATGGACCCTGCTATGCGAAAAATGATAAATACATGAAAAAACATGATTGCAGTCACATTTTTCATGTATTTATTATTTTTCGCGTAGTAGGGTCCATCTAAAGTATACAACATGGGTACTCCTTGGACGAGGAATTAAATTTTTCATCCAACTAGTACTCCCACCTGAAATATGAGTAAAAAATTTGGGAGATAAGTTGAAAATACCAGTTGAAAAAGTAGTTTTTTCTTTTTTTCTTTTAAAATTTGATGATATCATGAAAACTTATTTTATTATTTGCACTATTATTTTATTGTTTTCTTAGGAGGCCCATTTTAGACCTCAAAATTCCCCTAATGATGATATGGCCCATTTGGTGGAAAAGGAGACGACGAAAGGCAACCCCCATTAATGCACACATTGTCGGTATCGAAGCATGTCCCAGACCAGATCAATATTCCTCAGAAGCCATCCAAAGAAGTGCATCTCCACCAGAATCCACATGACACGCTTCTCCTTAGTGCCCATGCAACCCGGGTAAATTTATTTGAACTTTTCAATTATGTCACCTCTCATCGTTAGGGCCATTTTTGTCCATAATTCTAGGGGAAGACTTGGAATTTTCACCCAAACAAGGTTGTTTTTTTGCGTATCCATGATTGAATTGAAACCTATGTACCATATATGGAGCTGTAAGAAGCTTCTACCACAGACCCAGTTTGACTTGAAAAAAATTTCAGCATTGTCTACATGGAGGAAATTTATGTTGAACCAAGACTTCATAAGGTGGCTCATCGTCGGTGGGAAGCCAACCAGAGGCCCCCACATATTCTTAACCTAGACCTGCATTTCCTTTTCTGACATATCCGCAAAAATACAGCAGCCCACGAGTGCTCGCTTATGAAGGCTTGTCACACGACCCCATAAGATGTCATACCCAAAACTCAAAAGCTTGATCCCTGGAGCAGGCTGTAATTTTTTTTTATGCTTTTGCGAAAGGAAACTTGGATTCCTTCGAGTATATGCCTTTTGTTGCAATAATGTTTCTTGATGTGAACGTGGAACTTCGTGGTGTGTCCCGAGGAGTGAGGAATATGCAATGGAGCCTAATAGAATTCGATAGGACTTGCACATGTTGTAGGCTTGTTTTGCTTCCAATGTGGCCTAAATGAAATTCCCATGAGATGATGTGTCAGCATCCAAAATTTTGATACCCATCTCCATGCTAGGGAAATCTCATGATGAGTACTAGATGGGTCTGACATCGAATTTATATGGGTAAACCACTCCTGATATCAATCTGAACAATGTAAGATATGCTGAATAGGGTAGGATAATATAAAAAGGATGAGGAATAATGCCTCGAAATGGATGATGATTATGCTGAAGTGTGGATAGATGATAGGTATAATGGTCAGGGCGGGAAAACCTCAAGTAATTCAAGGCGGGAAATGTAGGGGAGGATGAGGATGTAGTAAGTGTTTTATGATTTTTTCAAAGTCACGAGAGGTGTCATTAACATTTGGGAAGAATTTCAAGGCGGGAGAGGTGATTTCAATTTTGAGGAGGGCGTCCAGAGCAATGATTCTCAGGAAAAATGGTCAAAATGAAGGTGGTGGCTGGGAAAGCCCATCGAAAGTATCAGAGATGAACGTTTAGGTGTAGTAAGAAAAATTCTAAGCTTCAATTCACAACAATAGCAACAACAACATCCCATGCAGCGTCACCATAGGTTGCAGCATTGGAAACCAAAATCCTTATAGGGTCTTGAGACTATGAAAGAGTCTATCCATTTTTTCCACAGAATGTAGAATTTGGATTGTTCTTGATAATCAGATGAATTTGAGTCCTTGACAGGGCCAAAAATTTCTTTGATAGAGTCCTCAATTGACATGGGATAACCTTCTAGAGGTGTGACAGTGTGTGAGCACAATATGATAGAGGATATAAATCTCTAGTAAAAAGAGACTTACAATGTGGATAATATCAACATTAAAAGTTGGGAACATAGTTTGTGAGAATCCATTACAGTTATTTACATTACACAGATAGATTATACATTGTTGGATGAGGACCTCGATTATTAAGATTACTAGAAAATGGTTTGGGTGTTAGGCTTGGAAACAGTAATACATGGCTCGAATATTCAAGGTTAGTAATGGGAGGCCCATTTAATAAGCAAAAGGATTTTGCATACGAGATGGGAATTTGTTACCAGAGCATAAAATGAAGTATATGCTACCAAAGACCACGGTAACTTCACTACACTTATTTTTAACTAAAACATTCAATCTTAGATAGTACAGAAAGACATTTTTCAAAACAATGTCTCTCGCTCATGAAATAGCCACACAAACCAAGGTATACCCATACTGATTCCTTTTTCGACCAGGCTAGATGAAAAAATACTTAGTCTGCGCTCATAGCTTACCTTTTTAAACTCTGCAGCTCGCCATTACCCTTGTGGTGTCCAGTTCTTCTCTGTACCTCACCATTACCCTTGTGTTGTTTGGCACTGTCACCATTAACATTCACAGTCCATATTCAAGATCATACTCTCACTAGATTTTCCGAGTCAATCCTTACCCTCTGCCATGGAATTTTTTTTGGTTTAAAAACCTTATGTCGATGAATAACATCATTGTGAGTAAAAAGGTAATGTGACTTGTCTTAGCATCTATTTTCTGCATTAGATCGAAGAGAACAAGGGCATATTTACCATACTCGTTCATTCCATAAGCAAGAATCATCAAATTCCACTAGACGACGTCTCTTCTAGGCATTTTTCGAAACAAATGGAGTTAAAATTTGAAAATTACACACTTAGAATACATGTCTATAAGGTAAATCATCACAATAACATCAAACTCAAGCCCCCTTATGTTCACATAATCATGAATCTCATTACCCTGTTGCAAAGCTACTAAGTGTGCACAAGCAGGGAGAATTCTAGTGGGAGTGACAATATCCAGCCTCATACTAGCCACTTGCATTTGATAAAGTAGATTGAAAGCATCTATAGGATGCCCATGTTGGGTGTAGCCTTGCGTTAGTGATTTGGATGCATAGGTATTGAAATCGACTGAAATTCCCTTATGGTTCATTTAATGGAATACACCCAGATCTTTGTTAAACTACCCTCACTTCCACATTTTTCTGATGTCAATGATGCAGGGACATAGGTCGACAAAAATATTGATTTATGATTCTGAATCAATTTGTTTTGTGGGAATTTTCATCACTTGCATATGCTGTCGATTTCGATGATGCAGGTACCAGGGTCGACATTAGTACTCACTTGCCATTCTGAATCAATGTGTTTTATGGGAATTTTCATGGCAATCCTCCTTCACCATACTAAGGAAAATGAAATTCCAAAGGCCCAAAAATTTTGTTATAATTTGAAAAAATATTATTTGAATATAATAAATAAATTTTTTTTTTTAAGTTACTAAAGGTTATAAACGTTTTGATGTTTTTTAAAAGTAAAGGTAATTGAATTGGTAAGTTATTTTGTTTTCTTAATTTTTGTTTTTTTTCATTGTATATGACTAGTTTAGATCCATTTTAATTTCATATTGAGTGGGATTAAATCTCGTTTCACTCTAAAAGAAAGGTTTTCACTTTAAGAAAAAAATGATTCATCCGTTTAGGCATTTGGTAGATCTAGAATTAAGATGTATCTAGATCAGTTTAATTATTAGTTATAGTTATAGTTATAATTTGTTTTTTTTCTTTTTTTTAACGGAGTCAAAATGTTAAAGAGGACATCACAACATCTCTACCATGGGAGAGGAATTCAATAATTATGACGAAACCCTATAGGCCCATGGAAAATTGCATGCAGAGAACGAGGTGTGGAGTTTCTGACTAAAGCGAGGCGCAGTTTTGAAAAAGAGTGAAATATGGGCTCTGGACAATGTGAGGATTTGATATCCTTTTCAAAATGAAAAATAATACTAAATTCTAATGATGATAATTTTATTCACATGATTTATATTTTTTAAGTATATAGATCGTTTCCTTCATAAAACGTTTGAAGACAGACAACTACTCATGAAATATGTTTTTCAGATGAGGTGTTCGTTTCTTACTATCGGACCCATATGAAGGAGGAGGAGTTTGTGGATTATGCATTGGAGGAGGGGTTTTTCTACAAATTTTGGCTAGTCGCAAGGATTTTATCCATTCTCGTTTGGAATTTAGATCGAAAGGCTACCATGAATTGTTTTTCGGGCCTAGCAAAAGAAATAAAATTTAATAATTTGATAGCGCACTCATCTAGCAATTTAGAGGCCCTGCCCCTTACTCCAATTGCACATTGTTCGAGTCCTCTAGTTTTGGCCAACCCAGGGCTCAAGGCTATTTGTAAGGGGATACAAAACTCTTCTTAGGGAAAACTCTTCTTAGGGTTCTCTATCTTTGAGATTGGTTTCCATTTCATTCTTATAGAGATCATAGAAATAAATAGAATGAGTTATGAATTTTTTATGGATTTTAGAAGTTACAACTTTCTACAGTTTCTTTTTTTGCTTTTCCTTCACCTCAAGTTCCATTGGCCTTGCCCTCCTTGAACGAATTGGTGAAGGAGATCCTTGCCTCGAGGACGAAGGAAGGTCAAATTGATGCTGAGAATATTTGAATCCATCTGCAGTGCTAAAGTTTAGAGACAAAGGGTATTAAAAATTTCAACGTTGTAGATGGATACAAAAACCCCTTTTTCTCTAAATTTTAACACTACAGATGGATTCAGAGACCCCTGTAGTGAAATGAAACACTTCATTATCAAAATTGTAATTTTCCATTTATGGAATGACACAATTAAAAATTACTAACATAAATGATTAATTCATATAATTTTTGTACTTATTATTTGGTCATATTTTTATTCTTGGACTATAGTAGTCATTTACGCCAATCATTATTAATTTTCACTTCTTGATCTAGGATGATCTTGTTCAGTGCAGATCGACAGAGAGGTCCAGTCAGTTCTAGAAATCTGATGTCTAGTTCAGTCTCCAATCTGCCAGTTTTTCCAGTATCGTCTGAGCAAGATGTCTGAAAGTTGATCATGGTTCAGTTTCAGGTTCATGGCATGTATTGATGTGTTATGGTCGTCATATGATTCAAATTTGGGATGTAAAGGTGGTACAAGTTGTAAACCTAGTACTAAGACCTAATCCAAATACTAAGCTCTAATCCTAGCACTATGCATCTAAATCCTATGTAAAATCTAGTCCTAAACCCTAAGGGAAATATCACTAGCACAAAAGACTAAGTTTAAAACCTAAGGCCTAAGGTGTGTGTTTAAACACCCAAAAACAAAAAATGTCACAAAACCCACTTTCGGTCTTGTAATAAAATAAATCAAAACGAATGTTAATACATCACAACGCTAACCATAGACCTCATCGCAGTTGTTAAATCGCATGTGACAGGTTTGAAAACTGCAGTGGAAACTATTAACCGTACAATTAAATATACCACAGTGGGAATGGTGGACATTGGAGCGGAGCATAAACCGCAGCGAATAAGGTTAAGTCGGAACCGTCGGAGTCAAACCGTGACTGCCAAGCTTAATCGTCGATGTCGGTGCTGATCACATGCTAAGCGATTTCCTCTGCCCGGTTAGCCTAATCGTCGGGCTAAATTTTATGGTGCTAATATGGGTTTTATGTATTTAAATTACGCTAAGGTGTATCACCCTAATCAATAGGTTCATGTATATGAGGGATTCAAAGACCCTTATCACAAATTTCTCTCAACCAATTGCTAAATTGGCATCTAGGAGTATGAAGCCAAGTCTTTATAAACTATGACATCTTTGAATTGAGGACATTGAGTATTTTGAGTTCAGTTTCAATAGGATAGAGGCGAATTTGTTTGCAGCATTTCTCGACCATTGGGTGTCGAAATTGAGCGTAGAGATAGGCATTGGAAAGGTGAGAGAGATTAATTTTTGTTTACAGAGTCCATAAGTGCATGTGAACATAGTCATTCTAATTCATTTCTATGTAAATAAATTCCTAAAGGTCAATCCTAATAGAATGAACACCCACTTGAAAGCGGACCCGGAGATGTAGTCCACTAGGGACGAACTCCGTAATCAACTGTTTTCTTCTTCTTCTCTTTGTTTTATGTTGTGATTTAATCATTTATTTGCTGCTAGTTTATATTGTCTTTCACTTAAAATTTTTCTTCAATTAACAATCAATCTAAAAGACAAACTAATCAAACTACCTAAGCACTTTATTCGATCACATTCAGATCACTTATTATCTAGTCATTTATTTTAGTCATGGACTAAATTAGTCATTTTAGTTAGTTTCTTTTAGTTTGGTAACTTGTTATCTAGTCGTATATTTTATCCCTAGAGTAAATTGGTCATTTAAGTTACTCATTTTTAGTTAGGTCACTTAAAATTGCTCAAATTTAGTAGTAATTAACTTGAAAAAATTGTGGTGACTAATGTTTTAGTCACCTAGTCACTAATTTCATCATTTTCTACTAGTGAATGGGAAATTTGGTATTTTCAATGATGGAATGCTAGACTTTTAGTGCTGAAAATAGTGTTTTAATACTGCCCATTCACAGTTAGCTACATATATTCTCCACCCAAATTATCCATGATTAAAGTATTGTTAGATCTTAATTTAGTGATTCTGTATGGTCCATACAAGAGGGGGTCTAATTTACCATGCTTTCCCTTATCCTCCTTTCTAGTATCCCACCTCAGTACTAAGTCTCTTGCTTGAAAGATGATTTCTCTTGCCTTCCTGTCAAAAATGGTTTTCATCTTTGTCTGATAAGTAATTAAGTTGTTTCTAACTTTGTCTCTGCTTTCACTTAACTCAATTACCTTATTCATTCTTCTAACGAGAGAATTGGGTTCCTCCTGAGCTTCTTGAATAAAATAAATCACAGGTTTGGCTAATTGACTAGGAAACAATGCTTGCGTTCCATATACCAAATCAAAAGGTTATTTTACAGTTGAACTTATTGTAGTAACCTGAACTACCCAAAGGGAAAACTATAGTCTTGAGTCCCAATCTTTTTTATTTTCAGTGATTTTTTTCTTCAGAATTCTAACCAATGTTTTGTTAGAGGACTCTGTCAATCCATTCCCTTGTGGATGGTAGGCTATAGAATAAGACAAAACTACATTATATGTTTTATATAAATCAATAAATCGAGCATAATTGAATACCTGAGCATTATCTGTCACAATATTGATCGGAAAACCAAACCTACTGTAGATATTCTTCTCCAAGAACTTCATCACCACTTCATCATTTGATTTCTTTGTGGGTATTTCTTCAACCCACTTTGTGAAATAGTCGGTGGCTATTAGAATCCATTTTAAATGTTCACTTGATGATGGATTGATTTATCCAACAAAGTCTAGTCCCCATTTTCTAAAAGGTTCTTCTATAAATACTGGAATTAGAGATAAAGGATCAAGTCTCTTATTTTCTGCAAACAATTGACATTTCTGACAACCTCTGACCACTTTGTATACATCTGTAAATAATTTAGGCCAATAAAGATCTGATTTGAGGATCTTATGTGTTGTAAAATTCTAAATGTAATGACTCCCACACATATTTCCATGGTACTCTTTGATAATTTCAATGGACTCTCCTTCAGTTAAGCACAGTAACAAGATACTAGCAGGATATTTCCAGTAAAGTTTTGATTCTATTATGACATATGGCAGAGACTTGAGGTTGAGGGCTCTGTACTTTATTCTATTCAATGTAGCTAGACAGGAGAAGAAACACATATGGTGAACAATATCTTTGTACCAATCTGAACATAAATATTTGTACTAAATCTTCATACCTAATTTGGGCTTATTGTTATATTCTTCATTGAAAAATTCATCCACTGGTGCTAACATATTGATTCATAATGCTTGAATTTTTTTTTCTGATAACATCTTTTCCAAACCTTGCCCTTTGATTATTTTTGTAGGTTTAATGTCAAGATCCTATTCCTGAATTTTTTCTATCCACTTTCCTCTCTTCCCTTCTACATCACTTTGAATCTGCACATCGTTGACAACAACATTAGGGACATATGTAGTTATTTGAGATTGTAATACATTATTTTTGAAGGGTTTTAGTTCTTTAACCATTGCATATACCTGATTTTCAAGAATTTTATATTTGAGCTCAGCATCTCTGAGAACTTTGTTGAAGAATGCAACTGGTTGTTCTCTAGTCTCCTCATTTTTCTGCAATAACACAGCAGCAATAGTAGAGGGGGAAGCAAATGAAAATATCTAAAATACCTTTTGATAATTAGGACTGATAAGAACAAGAGCTGTTTGGAGAGCCTCCTTTATTCTAGAAAATAATTCTCTTTCATCCTAAGTCCATTGCACTTCTGACTCTTTCTTCAACATATTGGTTATTTTTCTAATAATCTCTACATAATTTGGTACAAATATTCTTAGAAAATTAATCTTTCCCAAAAATTTCTGAATATTCTTCTTGCTTCTGGGCAAAGGAATTTTCCGAATTGCTTGTACCCTTGCTGGATCAATTTTTACCCCTTGTTTGGAAACTATGTGGCCCAATAGTTTACCTTCTTCCAAGGCAAATAAATACTTTTAAGGGTTAAGTGAGAAACCAAAATTCCTGCACTTTTCAAAATTTCATTGCAAATGTTCTAAATGTTCATCATGTGATCCTGAAAAAATAGTGATATCATCCAGATATATAACCACATACTTATCTCCAACAAATTCTATGTCTATGGCCCTTTGAAAGGTTGCACCTTCATTCATTATTCGAAATGGCATTCTAGCTTACATGAAAGTACCCCATGGGGTTGTGAATGTTGTCTTTTTCTGGTCTTCTTTGTCTACTTCTACCTAAGTATACCTAGAGAATCCATCAATCATGGAAATTCTATAAGGTCTCGTCACTTTTTGTAAAACATAATTCATTTTTGGTAAAGGATAATTATCCTTCAGAGATGCCCTGTTCAGGTTCCTAAAATGCACACACAATCTTATCTCTCCATTTTTCTTCCTCACAGGAACCACATTAGAAACCCAATCAACATATCTGAGGGGAGCTATGATATTTTCTTGGAGTAATTTCTTTACTTATTTTTCAATCAAAGACAATAGTAATGGATTAATTTGTTTGAGCTTCTATCTATGAGAATTGAATCCCTATTTCAATGGGATATTATGTTGTATGATATCCTTATCATATGTTTTAATATCTTCATATGACCAAGAAAATAAATCTATATACTTCTTGAAAATATCAATGTGCCTTTCCTTATAATTTCTGGGAATACCTTTGAATAACTTCACCATTTTTTGTTCCTGTTGAGTTCCCACATTAAAATCTTGCAACTTTTCCTCCTGGTGAGTTTTCCTTGAATCAACGGCAACATCATTTGAATAAAAAAGCTTCTCAATAGGAATCGAACCTTTAGGCAGTACATTATCTTTTAATTGAATGATGTTATGATTAGCTATTGATTGCTTGAAATGGCTTACCTCTACTTTCTGATCTATTTTTTCTTCATCCTGATCTATTTCAGCATTTTCAAAATTCTGAATCATTTTCAAAAATTAATTTAGCTACTGATCATCTTCAAACACCTGCCAATGTTTTACATTTTTTGGGAAAGAAGACCGGTGTCTAATCTCAATATCATACCTTAGCTTTAGATTAATTGGAGGCTTGAAGGTGTTGGCTGCAAATTCTAATGAATTAGCCAACCTATTATCATCCCTTAGAATAAATTAAAAATTGAAGGCTTCAAAATAATTCTCAATCATGTCCCTAAATCCATTTCTATATGATCTCAATATTGGATGTTTAATTTGACAATGATTTTTTATTTGTCTTACAATCAATTCAGAATCACTGAAAATTGAAATACATTAATTTCCCATATGCCTTGCAATTTGAAGGCTAATGATCAAGGCCTCATATTCAACAACATTATTTTTTGAATCAAACTCTAATTTGAAAGAAAAAGGCAAGGGATTACCTTCTGGTGATATTAATAAGAATCTAGCTCATGTTCCTTCCTTGGAATAGGAACCATCAAAATAACATTTCCAAATATTTCTTGAGTGAAACTCATTATTTAGAAATGATGAAGAGAGTTCCTTCCCCATGTCTTCAGCAAATTCTGCATCTTCATGTAGCATAAAAAATAAAGATCTTCCTTTTCCTCACTATAAATAGGGGAGTTACCTGTGTCATTTTTTGTAGTGGTTTTTACAAACCTTTATTCTCTGTAAAACCTCCTGTATTCCCCATCAAATACAGGAATGATAGGATAAGCAAAATCCAGCTTGAGAACACCTACCAACTTTTCTCCCCAAGATCTTGACTGAAGCATCCCCAACATGGATGGAATGTCAGCAACAACTACATCCATAATAATGCTCTTTGCTACAATATATGCCAAAGAAACTACCATGCCTTTAATTAACCCAACACATTTTACCTTATTGGAGTCAAATGAATACAAATCTCTATAATTCCTAGTGATTTGCAGATTCAGTTCCATCATGATAGACAATGGCATAAGATTATGGGAAGCTCCTAAGTCCAGCATACAATTATGGAGAATAAAATCATGAACCAATAAGGAAATATAAAATGGAGGAACATAAGAATCTACTTCTTCTACATGAGGACAAAATGTGACCATTGGCTTCTCTTCCTGTAAATTCACAATATCAATTATATCATCATTCTATGTGAGATTAATGAATTCTAAAACTTCATTGTTGTATATTGGTGTTTTAGTTAATTCTAAAACAGGCACTTGAATTTTGAGCTTCTCCAACTCCTTTGTTAAAGTAAAATCATAAGTTTTTTTCACATTCTTTTTAGGTTCTTTGGCACTCCTTTTAGAATTTGAAATCTATTCAGGTACAGGAACAACTATCTCCAAAATACTAGTATTATCTGATTTATGCCGGGAAGATTCACCCTGGTGGATTTTTCTTCTATTAACTAAATTTTCAGGTTGCTTACCCTTATTCACCTAATTTACAGGGTCCTGTTGTTGTGGAGTCACCATTGGAGGAGGGGTAGAATCTTTTTGTTCACCCTCACTATCTTGTACCCTAGATCTCTTCCTTGATCTCATGCTATACTTATTAGGTAACTCATCCTGCATAAGATCTATAAATTTTTTACAATATTCATTCACCTCATCTTCATCAAAAGATACTTCTGCCTCAACATATTCTTCTTTACAATTACCTTCTTCATCATTCTCTTTAATATGCACAGTAGAAATTTGATCTTCTTACCCCTTTTGGTAATATTCTGCTAGTTCTCCATGTATAGCTTCTAAATATAATGGTGCCTAGACCTGATCTTGATCATTTATTTCCCTTTGCAATATTTGCAGGGGTTGTTTCCTAAATTGAGGGGTAAAGCCTCTATTTTGATTTTTTTGTACTTGTATTTGGGATTTTTTATTTTCCAATTCCATCTTAACTAATTTATTTGATAAATTTTTAATTACCTTAGTCATATCTTCAAGCCTTTAATCTTGTGATTATTCTTCGTTTGCTTTCCCCTTCTCTTCTACTAGTTTTTTTCTATCACCTTCCTAACTGCAGTCATATTTCCTTCAATTTCAAAATAATTTGTTTGTATTTGTTCAATAGTAGGGGATATCCTTTCTCTAAGTGTGAAATTGAAATCAACTTCAAAAGCCCCAAAAAAATTTACCTTTGCTCCAAAAGGAGGGGGCTTAATCTCTACAGGAAAACAATTATACAAATTATTGAATCTTTTGATAACCATGATCTCTTTTCTCTCCCCATCTCTGGGTGAAACGATTTTCTAGTTCATCCCATGTATTAATGGAATCTTTTGGCAATCCTTTGAACCACTTTCAAGCCTCTCCATCAAGAGACCAAACAAAAATCCTCATTACAACATCAAGATGTTCTACATTAAAATTTTCAGCAAAAATACAAAACATAGATAAGTATTTCTCTCCAGTAACTTCATCCTCCCTAATGAAACGAGGAAGTAATTTAAGGTATTCTTGAGGCATTCCATTAAATGGTTGTGGAAGATTGAGTGGAGCATATATGTTCAATAAGAAGGTTGGTGCTGCCATGATTACACCTTGATTAACTGTACTTTAGTTGAATGTAGATGATGAACCTATTGTGAAAGTAAATGGAGGTGGTGGTAAAACTGATATTGTTGTCAAACCAGCTCCAAAAATAGAATAAAAGAGATATCAACGCCTTAGAAATAAGCCACTGCAAGGGGGGAACCTCCAATACATTAAATGAATGAACAATTATTGGATGATTCAAATTACAAAACCTCCTTTCTATATATAGGAGTCCATGGGGCCAAAATGTAGTCTTAGTGGGGCCACAATGTAATCCTAGCCAACCTAACAATAATAATTTAAGGGCACAATAATAACAATATGGGGGTTACAGGGGTACAATAATAACAATAAGGGGTTACACTAACAATAATAAGGGACTATACTAGTAATATAGGGACCTAACATGCCCCTCTCCTTCAAAAAAGTGTTGTCCTCAATGCTTGAGTAGCTCTGGGTGCTTCTGTATAAAATTCTCATCCTCCCATGCAGAATCTTCAGTGGGTAAGTTCTTCCACTTGATGAGATACTCTGAAATTGATCGATTCCGTAGCTGTCGAGTTCTTGTTTCCATGACCACTTCAGGTTCCAATATGATTTTTCCTTCCTCATCAAGTTCTGGCAATATTGTTTGAATTGGAATATTTTCACCTATAACCTTCTTTAAGCATGAAACATGGAAAACTGGATGCACTTGTGAAGAAGCAGGAAGCTCCAATTTGTATGCCATAGTACCAATCTTTTGCAACACCTTGTAAGGACCATAGTACTTTGGCGATAATTTATTATCCTTATTAGCTTGCTTGAGGTACATTTGTTTGTATGGTTGTAGCCATAAAAATACCAAGTCTCCTACATCAGAACCTCTCTCGCTGCGATGTTGATCTGCCTGTTGTTTCATTCGATTTTGTGCCAAATTCAAGTTATCTTTTAAGAGCTGTAGAACTTCTTGTTGATGCTCAATCTGATCTTCCATTTCTTGAAACTTCAAATTTTCTCTTAAATATGAAGTGATGGATGGTGTATGATATCCATAAAGTGCCATAAATGGCATCATTTTTGATGCAGTATGGAAGGAAGTGTTATACCACCATTCAGCAAGAGGTAATCACTTGACCCACTACATTTGTTTATCATATATAAAACAACGAAGATATCCTTCCAAACATTTATTTACTATCTCAGTTTGACAATTGGATTGAGGATGATAAGATGAGCTATGAGCTAATTGAGCACCCAAACAAGAAAATAACTCCCTAAAAAATTTCCAATAAAAATGGGATCTCTGTCGCTCACAATAACCATTGGGTTTCCATGTAGCTTTTGAATTGTGTCCATAAATGTAGTAGCAACTGTACTTGCTTTAAATGGATGAGATAATCCACAAAAGTGTGCATAATTGGTAATTCTATCAACTACCACCATGATGACACTCTTTCCATCAGACTTAGGTAAACCTGTGATAAAATCCATTGAAATATCCTCCCAACGTGGACTTGGAATGGATAAAGGTTGTAGAAGACCCGAGGTCTTAATTGTCTCAACTTTATTCTACTGGAAAATCAAACATTCCACCATAAAATTTTGAATATTAGATTTAAGGCCATCCCAAAAAAATTCTTTCTTCACCCTGTGGTAAGTTTTTTAAAATCCTGAGTGTCTCCTAAAGGGGAAATGTGCAATTCCAAAGGAATCTTTTGTTTTAGTTGGGAATTCCTATAAATATATAAGCGATCTTTATACCATAAGGAATCATGTTTCCAGCTAAATGTATCAAATGTACTAGGATCTTGCTACAACTTTTGAATGAGTGTTGACACTTCTTCATCCTTCGTCCATTCATCCCTTGCTTCGGTTATCCAATCTGGTTGGATAATAGAAATGGCACAAAGCAATGCTTCCACCACTTCATTCTTTCTTGAGAGTGCATCTGCAACAACATTTAGCTTCCCTTTTTTGTAGATTCATAACCCAACATCTTTGTGACCCATTTTTGTTTCTCTTCTGAAGATAGTCTTTGTTACAAAAATTGTTTAAGACTATCATGATCAGATTTTACCTTGAAGTGTCTTCCCATTAGGTAAGTTTGCCATTTCTTTAGTGCATGCAGTATTGCTAAGATCTCCTTCTCATAAATAGCTTTTTGTAAATACTTTCCTTTGATTGGACAACTTTCAAAAGCAATGGGACTTCCTTCTTGCATTAAAACAATGCCAATTCCATTTCCTGAGGCATCACATTCCACAATAAAGGTTTTTATGAAGTCTAGCATAGGTAAGACCGGTGCTAGGCACATTGACTCTTTAAGATGTTCAAAGGCCTTAGTTGCTTCAGGAGTCCATGAAAATGCATCTTTCTTCAATAATGTTGTTAGAGATGCTGCTATTCTCCCATAATTCTTAACAAACTTGGGATAATAACCTATTAACCCGAGAAATTCTTGCAACTGGTTTATGGTTGTGGGGACTTTCCATTATTTAATGGCTTTAATTTTGTCAAGGTCTACCTTAACACCCTCATGGGATACAATACGACCCAGATATTCCACCTCTTGTACTCCAAAAAAAATTTGGATGTTTTTACATATAATTTTTTCTCCTGCAATAGTTTGAGCACCCTTTCAACATGTGGAACATGATCCTTCCAAGACTTGTTGTATATTAGTATATCATCAAAAAATACTAGCACAAATTTCCTAAGGAAGGGTTTGAAAATGGAATTCATCAACCCTTGAAATGTAGAAGGTGCATTGGTAAGGCCAAAAGGCATGACCAAAAATTCATAATGACCCTCATGATTTCGAAATGTTGTTTTCGGAATATCTTCAGTCTTCATTCTAATTTGATGATATCCTCAATGAAGATCCAACTTGGTAAAATAAATTGCTCCATGTAATTCATCCAATAATTCATCAATCACAGGAATGGGAAATTTATCTTTAATGGTGAGCTTATTGAGTTCCCTATAATCTGGACACATTCGCCATGATCCATCCTTCTTGTGTACCAATACTACAGGAGTAGAGAAAGAACTTTGACTAGGTTGAATTATACCCGCCTCTAACATTTTCTGCAATCATACGTTCAATTTCGCTCTTTTGGAAGTAAGGATATCTATAAGGCCTGATGTTTGGAGGAACACTTCCTGGAATCAAATGAATATCATGATCATGATCATGAATAGGTGGGAGTCCTTTGGGAGTTTCAAACACCTTGGAATGATTGTCCAAGACTTGTTGGAGATCTGCAGAAATAGATGATTTTGATGTTGGAACTTCTAGTGAGAAAAATTGTGCAATTATGCCTCGTTGTTCTTTCCTTAGAAGCTTTGTCATGACATTAGAGCTTATTATCCTTCCTGGCTTCCCTTCAATACCCCGTAATTCGACTTCCTTTCCTTCTGAAAAAAAATTCAAGAAAAGTTCTTGAAAATTAAAAGCTACCATCCCCAAAGATTGTAACCATTGTACTCCTAGTACAACATCAGCACCTCCCATAGAATGGAAAGCATTGGACTAGTCAATACATATTCCCCCATGGTTAGCTTGATATTATGGCATTTCCCAGAGCAATTTATAGTTCCTCCATTTGCAACCATCACTTGGCATTCTGGTG
Organism: Pinus albicaulis; assembly: GCA_034641835.2. NCBI lineage: Eukaryota > Viridiplantae > Streptophyta > Pinopsida > Pinales > Pinaceae > Pinus > Pinus albicaulis. The sequence continues at coordinate 464,554,494 of CM076582.1, forward strand.
CTGGGTATAGGAAACAATTTAATTCCTTGGCTACCTTACAGTGAATAAAATTATGGGTGCTACCTGAATCAATCAACACTATTACCTTTTTCTTCTTGATCTGTCCTGCTATCTTGAGAGTTTGAGGAGTGGACCTCGCCACCCATTTATACGATATGTATTTTAACTCATTTCTTCCCGTCTGTTGGTTCTGTGTATCCTCTCTGTCATTTTCTTATTCCCTCTCACAATTTGTGTAAAAGGATTTCTTCTCAAAGACACTTAAGTGACCTTTTGTGTATTTTCTATCACAATTGTAGCAAAGCCCTTTTGCTCTTTTTCTTCCAATTATAGGTAGTAAACCTTTAGTTGTGGAATTATAGGAGTAGCAATGACTTTTCTCTTTATAGAAGTGAGTGGTAGGCTTCCTTGTCGCCATAATTTTACATTCAATTTTTCTTGCCAACCTGAATTCCTTCTCCAATGAATCAGGTTCCAAAATGCGAAATTCATGTTGGATGTTATCCTTTAAAGTGCATATGAAGAGATCAATCCTGTGTTCCTCTATAATATCAGTTACCCTTATATTCAATTTTTTGAAGTCTTCAATGTGCTCCCCCACTAAACCCTTTTGTTTGAGATTTATCAATTGGCTAAAGAAGGTGTTGCTCTTTGTATCCTCATAATGTGCTATCATTTCCTCCATAAAAATTGACCAAGTTACAATTTTTTTATGAGAGAAAAGCCATTGATACCATACAAATGCATTTTGTTCTAAATGTAAAGTTGCAATGCGTACCTTTTGTGTGTTTTGCACATTATTGAGATCAAAATATTGCTCCATCTAAAGTATCCATGTTACAGGATCCTTTCCATCAAACTTCCTCATATCCATTTTTGGAATATGGTGGTTCTTCCCACCAACATTAGATTTTATGAAATCACGATTAACATTTATTTTTTTCTCATCATGAGTTTCCTCTACTATATTTTTGCCATTAGGAAACATTTCTTGTATCAACTTTGTCAAACCTTCCATGTCTGCTTTTAGATCATTCTTCATGTTTTCCAGTTTTTCATTGATCTTAGCTTCCATTTCATCAATATTAGATTCCATGCCAGCTTCCATGCCATCTATCTTAGATTCCACGCCTTTCTTCAAACCATCCATCTTAGTTTCCACGCCTTTCTTCAAAACTTGCATGTCATTTTTTGTTGCCCTTTGCGAGAGCGAAATTTGTTGCACTTGCTCTTGTAATTTTGATATGTCATGTTGCCATTATTCATCTTCATGATTCATAGTAGAGCCTTATAAAGGCTTAATGGGTGTTGAATTATTTTTAGGGGCCATTTTAGAATCTAATACTGATATCTAATCTACAATATGACCTTGGAATCAATCCAACTTGATTCTTCAAACAAGACTTATGCAATTCGAGAAAAAAATTCACACCTTTTACATTCTTTTAAGGAGCTCTATATTGAAATCTAATTATATCAATAATTGCAGATCCTCAATATCTGAAATTTGGCTTTGTAGTAGCCCTCTAAAGCTTCTTTCAAATGTCATAGGTCTGACTTGATTTGGATTCTTCAAGGAAAAGTTATGTCTAATCTCCCACAATGACCCAATTATGGACTGGTTCAGTAGAGTGAAATTGTACGACTTGCCATGTGTCACTGTTTCCTCCTTTGGCTCTAAAATTGATAGGCAGGAAACTAAATTCCGTGTACTTGCGGCTACTTTTTACATAGTTCCAATCCGATGCTCAAAGAGATATTTATGAATATTTTCCCATGATAACCTCTTTGAGATGAAATTCAAGAGCCTGAAACATACCTAACGTCCACAAATCATATCTCTAAAAATATTGTGAATCAAGCTTTGAAATTGTGCGAAGATGTTCTTTAGGATTTCGTTTTTTCTCTCTAAAAATTTTAGCTTCTAAATATTTGTAGAAAAAACGTTATAGTTAAAATGTCGCAATGACCTGTTTAGGTTAAATTCAGGAGCCTGTAAATAGCCCTAGCTTCCATAGATCATATCTCTGAAAATATTGTGAACCAAGCTCTAAACGTTTGCGACAATGTTCCTCAGGATTTTGGCTTTGCACTCTAAAAATTTCAGCTTCTGAACCTTCGTAGAAAATACATTATAGCAAAAATGCCACGATGGCCGGTTTGGAGCAGCGAAAACCCTAGAATCCAAAGCTCTGATACCAAATGTTGTGAAAACAGCTCCAAAAATAGAAGAAAAGAGATATCAATGCCTTAGAAATAAGCCACTTTGAGGGGACAACCTCCATTACATTACATGCATGAACAATTCTTGATGATTCAAATTACAAAACCTCCTTTCTATATATAGGAGTCCATGGGGCCACAATGTAATCTTAGTGGGACCATAATGTAACCCTAGTAGACCTAACAATAATAATTTAAGGGCACAATAATAACAATATGGGGGTTACATGGGTACAATAATAACAATAAGAGGGTTACACTAACAACAATAAGGGGCTATACTATTAATATAGGGACCTAATAGATATCGGAGTAGTTTGATGAAAAATGGCAGAGGAACAATCAACTAAAACTTGTAGATCTTGTGTAAAAAAAAAAAAAACAAATTGAAATGAGTGTTCTTCCAATTTAGGCTCTTGAAAATAAATAGGTGTAAAAGGTGAATCTTGTTCCAAGAAATTGAGTACTTGAGATGTATTTCGAAACAAAGGATGCATTGAACTACTGCCATTGGCAGACAATGTAGGACTTGGTGTTGAGGGATTTTTAGGTCTCTCAATTCTCTTAGAAGTCAATATTTTAGGGTCTGATAAAGCAGGGACCTTCTGTTGTGAGGTATCTGACCTTGCGTAAGACCTTTTATAAGCCAAAATTCTGAGTATGATGAAACACAACCAAAATTTCCTCCTCACTGAACATCTAGAGGAAACAATGTTAAAACCCAGGGGAAAAGATATTTTTGATCCTTCTTCCCTCGCAACAGCGCCAGAAAATGTTCGTTCTTAAGAGACAATCCCTGAGTTGTGAAAAGGAATCAGTGCTTAAGAAATTTTAATAGTGTTTTATGGAAACAATATTTATCATTTGGTTTGAGTTCTATTCCTTTGTAAATTAGTTTTAAATCCCTTAATGCCCTGGAGTAAATAAAATAATGCTCAATCAATTTAACTACTGAAATGTGAATGGAAAAGGAAGAACTTGTAGGGAAGCTTAAGATAATATGTTGTAAACACAAGATCTACTACCTTTAGTTTCAGAGATAATTTATGAATAAAGAGGAGTTGAAGTGAAGGAGTGCATTTAAGGATATTTAACTCTTGCTTCCAAATGTAATTCAAAGACCTGCAACTTCTTTTCATCACTTCATTCATTAGAATAAATAACACAAGATGACACATGAAAAAGAAACCACCATAAAAAATTGCAGGAAACTTGAGGCTTCTTTCATTAACTCTTTAGAGAAATAAGTACAAAAATATAGTCTTCCGAAGGTTCCAAATCTCCGGACTCCTCTTCTTCATTTTTGACTTTCTTAAATACATTCAAAAATAGTTTTTAACTGCAAAAACTTCTTAAAACTACCTAAACTACTTCTTGCTTCTATCAACTGCTTTCATTACAATCGAGGGTAACATTACAACCTCATTTTATAAGAAAAACAAAAATAAAATAAAATAATAGATAGAAACATTATGTTGTCTTCTGAGTATCCTTTGCTGTTGATGTGTTTTTTTTGGTATCATTTGCTATTGATGTGTCTTGATGAAGATTGGTCATCCATCTTCTGAAATTTTTCGAGAGTTCAAAATTTTTCTTTGGAGCATTAGCTAGCTTATGATGTTCCAATCTAAAAGTAGTGATCCTGGTGTAAGTTAGATTATCCAGAAACGGAGTCTTGACCATCCATAACAACTGAAAATATTTATGCATGAAATTGACAATTGTTGTTCCTTTTAGAATTGCAGTCTTCTCATGAGTATTGCCAATTTTACTTTTTGCTTCCACCGGAAGAGTTTCTTATGTTTCCCATGAAAATAAATTACCTTGTAGATCCCAGCAAGATGGCAATCTTACCCTAGATCTTTTATCAAACATGGTGTTGAACTTATCTACTGCTTGCTTGATATTTGTCAACTTATTTTTTGTTGACTTCATGTATGCATTCTTCAATATCAAATTATTAATTTCTAGAACACATGATGTTCTATCTTTAATCTCATGTTCACCCAGTTCTTGATCTGATTTTGAGTTGAAAAATATATTAACTTCTTAGTCCATATAGCTTTATCATGCATTTTTTGTTTTTCAGCTAAAACAAGATCTTAAAGAATCTTTTTGATTATACTCTTTTCTTATAAAATAAGAACTAGTGATACCCATATTATTTTCATTACTCCTATAATCTCATTCCAAGGAATCTGTTTAGCTTCAATTAGGTACATTTTCCCCTTTAACTTCTTTATGAGATTCTTGATTTGTTCAGAAGGTGATTGATCATCTGCTTTGTATTTGTCTTTATTTTCCTTTGACATTTGCATTTCGTTATCCTTAGCATGTATAAATTTTATGGATGTCTGAAGGTCACTTTGGGATTTCTTCTTATCCATCTCTACCATATTCAAATCAGTACTTAATTGTGATATTTTAGCTATTGGGTCTTCAGTTTCGGATGAAAAAGCTACTGTGTAGACATGTGAATCAATCAGCCCCTGTAACTTAGCTAATGTCTCTTTCAATCTGGAAATATTCCCATCCCTCTGCAGCATTTGCTGTAAAATTTTCTCCTTTTCATATTCCATTTTAGCCACTTCAACTACCATTGGGTATTCTCAATTAGGGAGCTTCAACTTCTTTCTTAGCACATTAATCTTTGATTCTGCACTCTGCAATAGCTTCTGCATAGCTGGCCTGTGATTGGGGTCTACTCCAATATTTACAATTATATTCTTTAATTCCTCATTTTGGATGGAGATAGCTTTGGAATTAGCTTTCTCCAATTAGATGCTTGATTGCCTTTCCCAACATGTTGTCAAATTTACTTGTAGTTTCACTGGTTTTAGTCAAATCATTCACAATTAATAGACCAATTTTCATATGTAAATTAATTTTATCAAGTAAGGGAATCTTCCTTGCATCAACAGTTAAATTAAAAGTCCTAAAAATTCTTGATGACCCTATTGTCATTTCAGATGGGCGTGAAAAATAAATTTTCAGCTAATATTTCTCTAAATCCATAGTAGTTAATAATCTAGTATGATCAGGGGTGATTTTAGACTCAGCTTTAGCCTCCATAATTGCTCTGATATTCTGATTCTTCTCATAAATTTTGGAAAAAACCTACTTAATTAATGGAACGTGATCATGAACAACGTCATGCCTAGATGGTGAATTTGGTGCATTTTGTATATCTCCCAACTGAATTGATAAACCTGGCTATGCATATGACATCTCTTCACCCATTTCAGCTCTCTTTTCATCTCCTTTTTCCTCCTCTTCTGAATCAACATTCTTTTCTTTACCCCTTTTTTTCACTTTCTCGGAGATAAAAGGAGTTTCAATACTGGTTTTTACAGTACCTGCAAAGCCCTTATTAGCCAGTTTTTCAATTTCAGGCTTACTCTCATGAGTAAAAGAAAAGTAACCATTCTCAACCCTTCTTTTGGAAATAACCTGAGGTGGATCATAAGCCCACTTTTCACCTAGCAATAGATGGATGTCTTCTAGCATTTGGTTTTCTTCTTTTGCATCTTGCCTGATATTCATATGAAAGGTCCAACAGTCATGGGTAATTTAAAAAAATGTAACCTCTTCATTGGCCCAAAGTGAATCTTTTCCACATTCAAACTTTGTTTAATGAATTCTAAGACAAACATTCTCATCGGGACAAAACTAGGCAATCTATAAGGTTCAACCCCTGCACCATACAATATAATTTCTGAATAATTTTAAAAAAAAAACCAGTATCCATATTTGCAACTATTACTGAGTTGAAGGAATTCCTGAGCCTTTGGCATAAAACATGGGGGAGTAGTCCCATTTAAAATTTCATAAGAAATTGGCAGGTAGTAAGCAGAAAAATCAAATAATCCCACATCACTAGGTTCATTTCTTATCAATTCAGTCCAAAATACTACTGACTAACTCTTATTATTTGAATCCATAATTTTTAACCCCAAATTCAAAAACTCTTCTACATTTTGATACATGAACAAATAAGTAAAAATTGCAGAAAACTTGAAAGAACCTCTGAGATTCAAGCTCATGAATTGAGAATTAATATTCTCCTGCCAAAAAGATGGGATGTCCACCACTACTTCAGGTTTCATCATCAAAGCAAACAATCCAACACTGACTCGTCAATCTCAGAATCATCTTCCTTTCCAAGTATTTTTGATAGAAATTGTAACACATGCTTGACATCCACATCAAAAATTTCTAAGGAAAATACCTTTTCATCTCTAGAAAAATTCCCTTGTTCTCGCTTCAGAAAGAATAAAATATGCATGTAATCTTGCCCTGCAAGATTTTCATAATGTGATGTCAATGAATCTTCAGTAAAACTAACATATGACTCAGACTCTGGGATGAAACTTGAAAGACACTCTCTCCCAAGTGGTTCATTACCAAACACTTGCTAGGGTGTAATATTGATGCTAGTGAATATATGAATTTTGGGATTCGATGAGTTTTTGGGACACATTAAAACAAGACTCCAGCCCTGACCATAGTTGCTAATACAGGGGAATTGTGTTGATTAAGAATGAATTGTTGGTACAGAGGAAAATGTTCTACTATGAAACAAGTGTCCAATACATCCTGCTCTGTATCGATGAGAGGAATGTGACTATAAGAACCAAACAATGATGACTTCGCCATGTTTACACATAGGATGATGACTTGAAAAGACTCATAAATGAGGGGCAAGGTGATTAGGATGGTTTGGGCTATTTAAACAGGAACCTATAGGTGAAAAGAACGCAATTTTGACTCAGTATTTATAGGCACAACGGTAATTTGGGGGGAAAAAAACAACCAAATGAATGGCAAGATAGGTACGGGACATGACATGGATAGTAAGTTGGCTTGCTCGCTGACATCTCTGGATTCCTATGTCACTGCAGGGGAACTCCTGGGTACGGTAGGCTCTTCAGACGTGTGTCTCTACAGTGAACCAGAGCTGTTGATTTGGGTCCATGCTCTTACATCATTGTCAACTGCAGAGGCACCCCATATTTTATGTGTCGGGATGTTTGTGCCCGCAGTTTTCTTTTGATATAATCCCACCTACCATCATTCTTATTTCCGCCCAGTGAGTTGCACTCTTTTTAAAACAAGGGTTGGACCCACCTTACACAATTTTCCAAAACATAATGTTAATGTATACAAATCAGAATTATATTTCGACATATGATTATTATTATTATTATTTTTTAATTATATATATTAAAAACATTTGGAAATGAAATTGCAAATGAGCCACAACAACCTACATAAAAATTGATTTAACTTGATGTTGGAGCTTTATTTTGTCTTATAATCAAAAGAGTTGGTGTTATTCAAATTTGGTTTCCATGCTAATATCTTGTGCTCATATTTATGAATTTCAAGTGTTTTTGTTCATTATTGTGTTGCTAAGTATTTTTACTTTGAGCAAAAATAATTAAACTTTTTAAAATATTGATTCAACCCCCCTAGTACTTTCCTATTTCCTAACAACTGATATTAGAGAAGGTTCCTTCGGGAAAATTTCAACTACTTAAAAGTAGATCCTAGGGATCACGGCTAACCCAGATTAGATTACCAAAGATGAATTTCCATTTTTTAATGTATCAAACTATACATCCAAGAAGGTGAGAATTGAAATATACTTAAAGGCTCTTGACTTAGATTAATGGTTATTTATAGAGTACGAAATAAAAGTAAATGAATATAATGCAAAATCTAAGGAGGAAATCTTGGAGGGGTTGTCTAAGTTATATTTTGAAACTGTAATCTATTATTAAATTGTAAAAGGGATATGGTATGATTTGTAGTACTACTATGATAAAGGTTATAAAGCTACATATGATATCAACAAGTTCCCTCTTAAGTGTGAAGCACACTTTGGTTCAAATAAGATTGAATATATTTAATTATAACATGAGTAGGATTCCCCTGTAACAAATGGCCAAGTTCTTGATCATCACTCAAAGTGCACTATGAAGATGCAATCTAAAAGTAAGTTTAAGTTCTGTAATAATTATAAAATAACAACTCATCTATCTTCTAGAGGCTCATATGTAATTTATAATGAATGATATAGATATGCATATAGTCGTAGTGTAGAAGGAACTATACTCATAAAAATAAAAAATCTAGATACTCCTTAAGAAGGTAAGAGAACACCCCAAAAGGAAAAGAAGAAAAATTATTGTTACTATTCATTTCAAGAAGATAATAGGAGAATCTATAGTAGTGTGAAATAAATTATACCTCATATTTCTACAAATGAATACTTCAATTGAGAATGAGGAAAGATACTAAATAAGTTGAAAATGAAATATATTTCAGATGTGAAACTAGTAGTTCTTCTGATAGATTAGAAGATCTTTATGAACAAATATATTTTAGAATAAAACTCATATCTTCTTTACAAGAGATAAAAAATACGACAATGAAAAAAAAAAAAAAAACAAAAGGACTTGCTCCAAGAATATGACATCAAGAATTAGGAGTTTGAAGTACTAAAAGAACCTATTGTTATTCTAAAGACTTAATAAGAAGAAGTCAAACTAATGTGTGAGGTAATGAAAAAATCCATTGTATGAACAAGAGGCTCAGTATGAGAGACTAAAATTTGAGATATTTACATTAATACATGATTTAGAAAAGTAAAATTATCAACTATCTCAATATTAGAAACTTGGAAAAAGTACCAAAGTATTAGATGAGATTCTTTGAATCCAAATATCTCCTCTCACGAATACGAGACCTATATATAAATAAGAATCACACTCTAAGAAGGGAAAAGGTAAAGAAATAGATAATCATGTGACAAAAGACAAAAAATATATTAGTAATAAAGCTAAAGGAAGTGTTAGATAGCAAGAGAAGTAAGAGAATAAATGACAACAAATAAAAGTGAATAGCAATTGTGAGAATTAGTGGAAAAAAGGAGCTATTCATAATAACAATTTGAAAATATGCAGAGCATGAGTGAAGAACTCAAAGAGGTCAATTTTCACTTAGGGGCAAAGAATTCAATGGAAAAATTCATCCAAGTATCAACGATTCTTTAATGTCTATGATTTTTCTCGAAATAATTATGGACATAAAGAAATACATTGTAGGTATTATGTAAGATATTAGAATGTACTAAATTAAAGCAAAAAAAAAAATGCATAAAATGTCAAGAAATAAGTATATATAAAACAATAAATAATGGTGAAATGGATGTGAGGAATTTTAAGTTCTTTTCCTCTTTATTAAATCATGTTGAATGCTATAAGTGTGGAAATTTTTGGCACAAAGAATCAGAATGTAGATATGGAAATGTGAGGCCCCCTTCTGAAAAAGAAAAAGTAATAGAAGAACTCTTTAACTGAAAGTAAAAGGAAATAAAAGCGTAGAGGAATTTGAATTTTCCTTTAGTGCTAAGTGTCAAGGGAGCATACTAAAAGGAGCAAGGAATCAACAAAGATCCATTTTTTATTTTAACGAAATTTGTAGTAAAATTAAAAGATATCATTCTTCTATTCCCATCATGAATCTCTCTGAAAGTATTATCTATAATAAATGTAAGCTTCAAATTAACAAAAGAGGTAGAAACATTGTTAATCCTCCTACGAAGACAAATAATGATGAAAGAAATGTATGTAAAAGAAGGAAATAACTTGTTCAGAATATGATGAACAAGAAATTACAAGTTGATACCTCTATGAGGACTCATTGTACCAAAGTATGGAATAAAGAGGAAGAGAAATTACTCAAGGGGAGTAGATCCTTGGTATCTCTTCAATGAAATGAAGAGGGTAGATTGAAGTGAAGCCAAAAGTGTCAAATGAAAGTTGTAGCTATAAATATAAAGAGTGATGCATCATAATTTTCCATGTAAATTCATTCCCATTTGATGTTACTTAGATGAATTCATTTATCTATATATAATCACATTGCAGGAGAAAGAGAGACTGGAGCTAGCATAATCTCAAGGGGAGTACATAGCACTATCCCAGGTCACATGAAGAAGTTATTTATCAATGAAGGATACTTTTGGAAAAATAGTGGTGTATTAAAAGGCCTAAAAACAAGGTAATGTTGACCAACTTAATACTCAACAAGAAGAAAAGAAGACAAATATTCGGTAATGTTAAAGTAAGTTGTACGAAAAGAGGATAAAAATAATGAATAATCCTAGAGGTAACTACACAATCAACATTGTAAGCCCAGTTAAGACATAGGTTTGTAGGAATTTGTGTTTTTTTGGCTCTTTTGTAGAACAATAGTATAATTTAGTATTTTCTCTCTTCTCCCTTAACTAGCATTTTTCATAAGCAAGGATGACATTTTTGTAAATAAGTCTAGGGATAAAGGAATATCATAAATCAAGGCGTTGCTAGATTCATAGGAATAAAATAATCCTAGGGGGAGATTATTTGTAGGTGGAATATCTAAATTCTTTCTATTTTCTGTCAAAGGGGGAGTATGACCAAACATTACATGAGAAAACATTGTTATAAATGTTCTTGAAAATGGAAGAGAATCTTTTGAAAAAAAAAGGGGGAGATTAAACAAACCAACAAATAGGAATATAATGGTGTTTAAGTAATATTTCCATCAATGATCTACAATTTTTAGTGTTGCCATCAATGCCAAAGGGGGATATTGTTAGAAAATTGTTGTGATTAATGTCAAAGGTTTTTTTCATTCACGTCAAAGGTGGTTTATAAAACATACCTTAGGAGACCGCATGTGACTTACCTTAGGACACCGCATGAAACATGCAAGGAATGCATGTGAGTTGCATTCAACAACCAAAGTTTGCATGTGGATTGGATGCGACATGCAAGGCATGTATGTGAGTTGCATGTGATATGTAAATTTTGCTTGTTGATTGCAGGAAACATGGAAGGGATGTATGTGAGTTGTATGAAATATATGGATTTTCATGTTTATTGCATGTGACATGGAAGGAATGCATGTGAGTTGCATGAAAAATAAAATGTTTACATGAAGGATGAGAGTAAAAAGAATTATAGAATGAGTTAGATAGTTGATCAATTAAAAACACAGATAAATAATAGTGATTTTTTTTTTAATACAAATAAAAAATAAAATTTAAACAAACCAAATACCACAAATAGAATCTCCAAACCAATACGTCATGGAGAATGATGTATTAGAGCATCATAATAGAAAAGAAGAATAGATTTTAACTAATTTTGCACATTAATTAAATTTTCTAACTAATTTAACATCAACAAAAGATAAAGGTTAAAGGAATTAAAGATACAAGTTAAGACAAAGTAGTTAAAGTGAAAATGAAACAACAAAAGATAAAAGTTAAAGAAATTAAAGATACAAGTTAAGACAAAGCATAACCTAAATTAAAATAGGTCGTTAAAGTGCAAATGAGGATAGATTGATATGCAAATCAAAACAATATCAGTTCAACAAAATTAAGGAGGTTAACTTAGAATAAAACTTGAATATTAATAAGAAAAGTAGATTTGGAAAAGAGTATCAAATAGTTTAAGTTATTGAATAGGGAAAAAAAACCTAATATGAAGAAGGGAGTTGAAATAAAGCTAATTGTTAAACCAAGAAATAATAAATTAAATGTGTAAAGAAGTAGTTCTAAATATTTTTAATAGTATCAGGGTATGAGTAGAAATACATTAACATTAACCAATTTATTTTAGTATTTTAGAGTTTGAGAGAGATACCATTATGTGATTATATGGAGAGAAAAAAAATTATATTATGACAAAGAAGTCGTTAATATATTAGTTTGAAAATTATATGAAAAAAGGATCTGAAATGGTATGAACATAGTGCTTAAATAACAAGGACTTGATGGTTTGTTTTAGCTGGTGCTAATAAACATGGAGTTGAACATCCTTCTAATTGGTGTCTGAAAAATCAACAAGTTAGTGCTTGCAAAGAGAAATAAAGTTGAAGACTTTTCTGTTTGTTGTAGTCTACACAAAAATTGATGTATATTGAAGTTGTAACTTCATTTTCCATCATAATCAAAAGAGCTCACCATTTTTCCAATTGGATTTGCATGTTAATATCATGTGTTCAAATTTAGGAGTTTGATGTAATTTTATTTATTATTATTATTATGTGTTTGAACTTGGAGAAAAGAATTTTGAAATTATTAAAATACAAATTCACGGCTCCTTTCAATATTTTAATGGTTTTTATCATAAACCTCACATCACATTTATAATTCCTCTTTAAGGTAATGCCTTTTTTTATGATTATAATAAACCATTATTATTTTCTAAATAGTTAATTCTATTTCCTTTGTTTTATGAATTTACACATGAAATCCATGACAGAATGAATCATTAACAAACAAATATATATATATATATATATATATATATATATATATATAAAATAATCTTTACTATAATTTAATATTGTTTCTCCAGTGAATTATTTCAACACCTTTAATGTATTTATCATTCAAGTACAATTCATTATCTATATTATTATTTTAAATTTAAACTGTAATCTATAATAATTGATTTATGAGAAAACAAAATTTAATTTTACTAATAAACAAAAGCGTTATATAAATGAATAAATTTACCATTAAATTAAAATATTATTAATAGTTACATTAAAATTTAAAAGATATAGAATATTTATTTATTTAAATTTAAAATTTAAAATAAAAATATAAGAGTAAATTAATATAATAGTTTATATAGCTAATTATTATATTTTAAAAATATATAATTAATAAATAAAATTTAATATTTGAATAAAATCTTAATTGGTTAAAAAAAAAGGTTCAATGTTCATATGTTCATATGTATAAGGTTGTGGAGGCGGCGTAGTGGTAAAGTCGGCCTCGTAATGACGGACCGGTCTTGTGTTCGATCCCGAGCAAGGTCGTAGCTCGTCGTGCGAGTAGTTAGTCTAAACCGGGCCAAGCCCACTACCTTTTTCCCGGATGCGGGTGTACGGGATGCGATATGATTCGCTGACAAGGGGGCGGGTGGGCACGTGGTCTACCACCACCGCCACCCCTTCGCGCTCCGATCTCACCTCATATATGACAGCTTATACAGTTATTGCTGCATTAATGCAGCTCCTTCCGCCTCGTTTTCTCGACCATTACACTGCAATGGCGCCTATTCATTCAGCATTGTGTGTCTCTCCGTTGAATTCCAGTTGTTCTCAAGTTGATTTCGAACCTTGGTTGCGCTCCAGCAATGGTAAGAGGTGCCGTTTAAGTTGCTGCTTCGAGCTAGCGGAGGGTTTTCACGTCTCTTTTGGTCAGTTCTGTAATTTCCACGGCCCGTATTTTGGTTTATTTCAGTCTCAGAGCTCGCTCTCCATTCCTTTCTCGACTGCTTGGACAGAATATCCTTTCATTCTCAATATGCCTCGTCTGAGGCCCAGAATGTTGAGCAGAAGAGGTTCTTCTCGTGGGCAGGTTAATACGCCACCTGCATTTCCCTCCTCTGCCACCTCGTCGGACTCTTCGGATACTGAGGTTGGTCGAACTGTGGCACCCAGCAGAAGACGGGGCCGTGGGCGTGGCAGACGCCCTTCCACCACTGCAGCTCATGTGCGCCTCACCTCCTCTGAGCACTTCCATTCGGCTCGCTTCAATTATCCTTGTTCCTTCAACCGCCATGATTTCATAGCTTCGGTCTCCATCAAATTCAGACTCAACCCGACAGCCCAAGCTCCGCCTTCAGCGCCCTCCGGCCTTGTTCAGGAATCTGAAGATGGAATACTGTTTTTCCCTCCAGGGGTCAGTCTGCAAAGTTCTCAGGGTCTTTCGGCTTCTCAGCCCGAGCTCCCGCAAGCCAGGCCTTGCGCTCCTTCAGGTCATGTTCCGTCGCCCCCTGCAGATGCTGAATTCAGTCCGTATGCTTGCCCTGTGGTGGAAGAAGCGCCCTCGCCCTCCAACGACGCTTAAATGGCTCTCGCTCCTCAGTTTTTGCTTTCAGGTACTCAGAAGGGGTTCTTCTCCCTTCTTCTTCACAGTTTTTGCAGGCTTTTTAATGTAATTCTCCTTAGTCAATTAGCAGCTCCCCACGCACTGCTATCTATGCTTTCAGGCTCAAGACAAAGTTTCAGCGCATCCTTCTGTATGCTTGTAATTTTTGTCATGGATTATGTCTGTCTCGGTCTTACTTTTTGTAGCGAGTCTAGCACTCCAAACATCATTTTGTTTTTCAGAACCAGCTGTTTCGAAAGTAGGACAAGGTCCTGGTCTTCAAAGTTCATCTCAGATAGTCAACAGTTATGGTCTTATGATATGTATGCCTCTTCTCTGGGCTAGCTCTGTGAGGCCTCAGCCTCTATGTAACATATTTTTGTACTAATATAGAAGTAGACAGATTTACAAAAAAAAATAAAAAAAATTAAAAAGATATAGAATATTTATTTATTTAAATTTAAAATTTAAAATAAAAATATAAAAGTAAATTAATATAATAGTTTATATAGCTAATTATTATATTTTAAAAATATATAATTAAGAAATAAAATTTAATATTTGAAATAAAATATTAATTTGTTAAAAAAAAAGACTCAATGTTCATATGTATATATATTTGATATATATTTGAGTATATGTTTTAGAATTTTAATAAATATATCTTTTTCTATTTTATATATATATATATATATATATATATATATATTATTTTTATTTTTTGCATTTAAATTTATTGATCAATCCCCAATTAAAATACATATATGATGGTTTCAAACTGGATCATTTTAATTTCTTATCATCTATATAAATTTTAACTTCTAAACGATTTGATTTTTTACATTAATGAAACTCAATATAACTATTAGTCCAAAAAAATTTGAAAAATCCATATGCCAACTTAAAAAAATAAAATGATATATGATTGTTTGAAACTCAATCATTTTAATTTATTATCATCCATATAAATTTTAACCTTTCAACAATTTGATTTTTTACATTAATGATACTTCATATAACTTTTAATCAAAACAAAATTGAAAAATCCATATGCCAATCCTCATTATATCAAATAAAATAGCAATTTTTTTATATTAATTTATTAATAAATGTAAACCATGATACAAATTACCCAATATCAAACATCCCACTCGCTACATTAAATAAAATTCGAACTTTTTATATAATAATTTGATCATAAATATAAACCACAATATCAAACATCCGAGTGATTAATCCATATTATTTCTCCAAACACTCAACCATAGTTATAAAGTTCTTATAACGGGACTCAAAATATCTATATAATAGAATATTAAAAAATTTAAGAAAGCTACTAATCAGTACTATATTGTATTAAACAAATCCCGCTGTTTATATTCATATGGTTACCACGCAAATTGAAGTTGCTGTAACAAACCTCTTCAACTTTTCATAACTTCTATGTAAAAGAAGATTTCCGCAACTCGGCTATAAAATCCAAAAAAATAAGCTACTATGTTTTCTTCCAGTGAGTTAAAAGCCAAGCCCTATGTTTGATATATGTGGAATAAAAAAAAACAATAGCAAACAAATCCCTGATGCATGGCAAAATATGGTAGGCCGAATATTTTCAGGCCTTCCTATAGAATTAACACTTCTCAACCTCGATTCCTTGACCTCCTTGGAGGAATCCTAGCCATTTGCACTGCACGTTATGGCTATTTATGCGGAAGTGCAGCTGTTTCTTGACTGTCATTTGCAGCACCACAGGGAATCTTTAAAAATTAAAACTTCGTTCGATTGTCAAAAGGTGCACCTAATCGATACGTTTCGTGGGGATGGGATGTCTGGTAGACAACCATGAAGTTTCCATTCTCCATCCCAGTTTACCCAGTAGCTCCCTTCTTTATGCAATATTCATTTCTTTGAATATAAAACTTACACCAGCAACAAAAACTCATTCCCATGAATTTTCTTGTACAAAATTTGGCAATTTTGTGTCCATATAAAATTCAAAAATTCCTTATTTGTTGCACATAATGTTTATGTTTATTGTTTGCATATAATGTTTATAATAAGAGTTTGCACATAATGTTTATGTTTATTGGTTGCATATGATGTTTATAATAATTATTTTTTTAGTGTGATTTTTTTGAGTTTTTAGTTTAAAAAATTTGAAGTGAAATCTTCATTTGTGCTATTCAAATTGGTTTTATAACTGTTTATATGGATTCAATACCCCTAAAAATGTGAGAATAATCTAGAATAAGGTAGAAATAGGAGTGGTTATGGTTTTTTGAATGAGAGTTTTATAATTAGAGTTTAGTTTCACGAGTTCAGGATTGTTGCCTCAAACTTAGGAATATTTTGTGAATGCCTATGCTATAAATATATAATGCCATCGTTGAGCTAATGACAAGTTGTATGAGCTCTATCTCATGTTCTGTGTTGTGCATTTGTTGTATTTAATTTGATATGATAGCTCTAGTCACTAGTAGGTACGCTGCCTATCTGGATATGAGCCGATGATGTTGACGTTTGTGTGAGAGTCGTGGATCGAGCTATGTATGCGCATGCCTGTGAGACAGTCAACGAGAGCACAACGTTGGCTGGAAAATTTACAACTTCAGTGTTGTGGCATTGTGAATTATGTTCACAAACGTCTTACGAGCTGCATAAAGCTAGAGTCAACATCAGACTATAATCAATCTTTAGCTAGAAGTCCAAGTTTTCCACAATAATCACATTCAATATTTCTCTTAACATAAGAATCAAGATGTGTAGTACCTTTCTGCTTTGCTTGAAAACGGCCTTTGTTCCTGTCCCATGGTCTCCCTCGGAATGATCTTTTACCTCTTGCAATCAATGTCAAATCAGACACATCGAAGGCATAATGGAAATTTCATGAACATAAACACTTCAGTTACTAATGGATTTAAAAATCTTAAATTGTTTCTTTTTTATGCTGCTAGTTCTACTGAAACTGATGATGACACTGCTTGGTTCATAGATTTTGGTGCATCACCTCATATGACTTGTAATAAATAATGGTATGATAAATATTACGAGAAAACTGATGGCACACACATTTACCTAGGAGATAACAGGTCACATAAAGTCCAAGGCTATGGTGTAATAAGTGTGCACTTACCTAATGGACAAATAAGACAGATTCATGATGTGATGTATGTTCCTGGTATTAAAAAGAATTTGATATATGTTTCAACTATCATTGATAATAATTTAAAAGTGAAATTTGGTAAATTGGGGTGTATTGTGAAAGATGTTCAGGATCGCGACAGGGTTGTTTCCACAGGTACCAGGGTTGGTGGATTGTATAAATTGGATGTGACGATGAAGCATCATGTTGCATTCACATCCACAGCAAAGCCAACAACAGAGTTATGGAATCACAGGTATGGGCACCTAAATTACAATGATTTATTGTTGTTGCAAAGAAAAGCAATGGTTGAAGGTCTTCCTGTTATGAAGTGTGAACATTTACCATGTGAAGCTTGTGCACTTGGTAAGCAGCATAGAGAGGAGTTTCATGTTCATACATAGAAAATACAATATGATATACTTGAATTAATTCACACTGATGTATGTAGACCTATGCAAACTAGGTCGCTTGGTGGCACTTCCTACTTTTTTATTTTTGTTGATGATAGATATAGATATACATGGGTCTACTTCATACGAAGAAAAAATGATGTCTTTGAGTATTTTAAAGAATTCAGAACTTTGATTGAAAAGAAAACAGTGAAATACATTAAAATTCTCAGATCATATCAGGGTGGTGAATATAAATCAGGAGTGTTTAACATGTATTGTAAATTTCATGGGGATCCAACAATAGTTCATAGTACCCCATACTCCTCAGCAAAATGGTGTTGCTGAGAGATGGAATAGAACACTGGTGGAGTGTGCTCACAGTATGCTTCAAGGTAAAAACATTTCTAATGGTTTCTGGGCAGAAGCCATTAATACTGCTATTTATTTGAAGAATCGAAGTCCCACTAAGAAATTAGCTTTTCAAACTCCTTTTGAGATTCTTTATTGTCATAAACCTGATGTCAGTCATTTAAGAGTGTTTGGATGTACTGTCTTTGCACATATTCCTAAGGATAACAGAAGAAAGATTGATGCAAAGTCAATCAAGTGTGTTTTTATCGGGTATTGTACATATAATAAAGCATATAAATTGTTTTATCCGAGTTCACATAAACTGTTTCCAAGTCGAGATGTGGTGTTTCATGAGAATGCTGATAAAAGTGATAAAATGAATGATGCTTGGCATATATCTAATTATGATCATGTCAAAATTGATACTTTGGTTAAACAGGAACAAGAACAAGTACATGTACATGTTCAAGATCAGAATGAAAGCATAATGAGCACATCCAGTAGCAGTGATTCATCACAAGAAGAAGATTCACCTCAAAGCAAGAGAATCATGGATGGAACTCCAACAGGTATTGTAGAACCAAGAAGGTCAACCTAACAAACCCAGCGTCCTGCAAGGTATAGAGATTATTCCTTGATGTCTAATATTATGAATGTTGTAGAACCAGTGGATTATGAACGAGCTAAAGAGCATGGACAATGGAGAAATGCTATGAATGATAAATATGACTTTCTTATGCAAAATCAAACATGAGAATTAGTTGAACTCCCTGAAAACAAAGTTCCAATTAGAAGCAAATGGTTGTATAAGTCTAAATTTAAAGCAGATGGTAACATTAATAAATTTCAGGTAGGATTAGTTGCAAAATGATATGCTCAACAAGAGGAAATTGACTATGAAGATACTTCTGCACCAATAGCTAAATTAAATACATTTAGAGTACTGATTGCCTTAGCTACAAAACATAATTGGAATATACATCAATTAGATGTCAAATCTGCTTTTCTGAATGGTGATTTAAAGGAAGAAGTTTATCTGGTTCAACCTCAAGGATTTGTCAAACAGGGACAGGAGCATCTAGTCTAAAGGTTAAGAAAAGTCTTATATGGTTTGAAACAGGAGTCGATATCATGGTATGTAAAGATTGATACCTTCTTTCATCAGAATGGATTTGTGAAAAGCAAAAATGATTCTAACCTGTATGTTAAGAAAGATGAAGAAGGAAATTTTTCTTTAATATATTTATATGTGGATGACCTCATTATCACAGGCAGTGCTTACAAGTTAATTGAAGAAATTAAAATCCAGTTGTCTCAGGATTTTGAAATGAAAGATCTGGGTGAATTTCATTACTGTTCAAGAATTGACGTATGGAGAGAGCCTGGTAAAACATTGATCACTCAAAGTAAATACACAAAGGAAATTCTTAAAAAGTTCAATATGAGTGATTGCAAAGCTATGTCAACTCCCTTAGAACAGAGTGCAAAGTTGTAAAAAGAAGATGGAACTAAAGAGGAAAATGAAACTTTATATCGTCAGTTGGTGGGAAGTCTGAACTATCTCACCACTACTAGATCAGACATTGCATACTCAGTCAATATCCTTAGTCAGTTTATGGCTAAGCCTTTAGGAAATCACTGGAACGCTGCAAAGAAAGTTCTCCAAAACTTAAAAGGAAAAATCAATTTAGGTATTATGTATACTGATGAATCTGATGTTGCACTGACAGGTTTTTCTAATTCATATTGAGCAAGAAATCCTGATGACAGACGATCTACCTTTGGCTATGCATTTCATATAGGATCAGGGGTTGTGTCATGGAGTAGTAAGAAATAGTCAATTGTTTCTTTATCATCAACAGAATCTGAGTACAAAGCTTTGACCAATGCCACCTGTGAAGCTGTTTGGTTGCGGAGAATTCTTGCAGATCTCGAAGATGAGCAAAGTGGTTCAACATGCATAAATTGTGATAATCAAAGTGCTATCAAATTAGTACACAATCTAATATATCATGCCAGATCAAAACACATTGAGTTGCAATACCACTTTATACGAGAGAAGATTGAATCAAATGAAATTGATTTAGTATTTTGTAATACCAAGGATAATATCGCTGATATCTTTACCAAGCCTTCTGGTAAACTCAAGTTTGAAGTTTTTAGAAGTAAATTAGGTGTTGTAGAAAATTCATTTCTCCATTAATAAAGGATGTCAGAATAATCTATAATAATGTAGAAATAGGAGTGGTTATGGTTTGTTGAACGAGAGTTTTATAACTAGAGTTTAGTTCCACAAGTTCAGGATTGTTGTCTCAAACTTAGGAAGATTAGGTGAATGCCTATGCTGTAAATATGTAATGTCATCGTTGAGCTAATGACAAGTTGTCTGAGCTCTGTCTCACGATTTGTGTTGGGAATTTGTTGTATTTAATTAAAAACTCCTAATAAAAGTTACTAACCAAACTTATCATTTCAATAAATTCCTACTAGATTCTAGAAAAAATAAACCATAACAATCTACAATTTTTTTTCCAACAAATCTCTCTTTTATAATATCCCTTTCCCATAGGCCTACCATTTTGTACCATAAATTCCCCATATTTATAATATCCCTTCCCCATAGGCCTACCATTTTGTACCAGAAACCCCCATAGGTCGAGTATGAGCACAAATCGTCTACCGTGATTCGTTTCTGCAATTACATTCACACAACATATCGATATGAATCGAAGATAATATATTAACTCGCAGATAGCACATGAAACCCTCTAATAATTTACTACCACCTAGGGTTTCATCGAATTCCCTGCTGCCATTCTTCAACTTAGCTCTCTTAATTACCGTCTCTTCGACTGTGAATTTGGATTTTTCTTATGAATGCGACCTAGTCATTGGAATAAAACATTGCTACAGCTGTAAAATAATTTACCCGACGGTCTTCTTCAAGAGAGAGACAATAGGCTATAATCCTTGGTTCAATATGATGCAAAGAACTTGTTCTCACTATAAATTTGTCTTTCTAGAGCCCGCGGCAATGTTTTGCCCACAAAATTTCTGATTCGACAATAGATTTCCACTTTCTGAATACTGATACGCTGCTAGCCAAGCTCGCAACGTCGAGTACTGACAACACTACAGCAAATACATCGATGCAAAGGAGGAGGAATTGCTTAGACGGTTAAAATTGGTTGAAATTTGAGTAAATTTTTTTTTTTAAATCTTATAGTATCATTATCATGATTTTGATGGTGGAAATGGATTTAGCACCATAAAAAACACTCTAAATATTAAAATATTAAAGTTTAATAGTTATAATGTGGAAAATTTTCTTAAAATCTTACCAGAATATTGATAATTTTCTAGAAGCAAAAAAGCAATCTAGTTACTACCACTATCTATTAATTTAAAAGCTCAATAATTTCCAGTCCTTTTATGAAGTGTACCGGAGTAGGAAAATTGGAAAATTTAGGAAAATTTCCTTACCTATTCAGGCTTCTGGTGCTGTGAGCTGCAAGTACGCCTCGAGGGGAGCTTTCAAACACTCCACTATACCGTACATTGATCCGCAGCCTCTCTTTATTTTCTTCTCCTATATCCCAAGAGAATTCATGCGTTTTCTCTGCTGTATGATATAGATAGAACTGGACAATTTCGAACAAGTTACCAAATTGTGTGGTGTCATATCAAAATGATTAGGCCCATCGGACTCGTTGGGGAAATTATATTCCTAATTCTCGCAAGTGCCAACATAAGTGGACCTACATTAACACTTTTACCCACCTCTTCAGCAACTAGTTGCAAATTGCTTGAGGCCAGCCTTTCCATATCATTTCTACCATGCTTTGAATATCTTTACTTCTCTAATCGTATTACTTTCTATTTCATATCAACAAATGAACTAAAGCTTGACTTACCTACCGCGAATTTGATTATATATAAAACACAAATTAGGCTTTGTTTATTCATACGTTCAAACCAACACCCGAACTACCTATTAGATTAAATGGTTACTCTAAATTAACAAAAGGTAGATATTATTAAATTATGTTTATTTAATCATTAAAGGCACGGAATAAATGTAATAAACGTTCTCTGAAAACTCTTACGGTGTAGAAGAGATATACTCTCGGCTACTTAATATTCCAACCAAAACATTTATATAAAAAGTTAACATTTCATTAATATTTTGAGTTAAAAATATTAATTATTATGGTTAATTAATTTCTTAATATTTTGATTTTAATTTTTTGAATTTAAAATATTAATTATTAAAGTTTATTATTTTTTTAATAGTTTGATATTAGTTTGTTGATGTTTTATGTTTATAATATTAATAATCTATTGGGTTTATAACATTGAACGTTTGAGTTTTTTAATTCTTTGGGTTGATAATATTAGTCATTTCCGTTTATTAAATCACAATATCAATAGTTAAACATTAGTCCTATATTTTAATATCAATCCATGGTCCAATGTCATTGTTAATCATCGTTAACCATAGTCGATCAAAGTCTTCCATGGTCGAATGTGACATTGTGACAAAGATTGTCTCAATATGAAAATCGACCATGGCTAACCATGGTAATCCCTGGTCCAACGTCACATTGTGACAAAAATTGTCTCAATGTTTAAATCAAACATGATTGACCATGTTTATTTCACCGTTTATAGTCTTTATCTAAGGGTTTTTATATACTTCGGGTTTATAATATTAATCTCTTACATTTAATATTATTCCCTTGGGTTTACAAACCCTTCTTTTTAGTGCTAATCCCTTGGGTTTATTATTTCCCTGGGTTTGTAATATAAATCCTTTTGGTTTATTGATCTAAGGGTTCATATTCTAAAGGTATAAATAGTTCATAGGATTTATTATATTAACCCTTGGGTTTAATATAAACCCCTTGTGTTTTTTAAATTGATCGCTTGTGTTTTTTTATCCCTTGGGTTTCTAATGAGTTTAAACATCTTGAGTGGGCTTAATGGTTAAGAGCATGTGTTTCCTCCTAAGACGTCACAGGTTCAAAACCAGAGGAGGGTAGAGTATGTATGTCTTCTTAGAGTGGAGGGTGGGTCTCTTGTCCCACAAACAAGGGGATCTCATATACCAATTTAGTGTTTGGCTTGGTTGTGACTTTAAAATTGGATAATAATAATAATAATAATAATAATAATATTTTCCCCTTGTATTTACTAATTCCTTAGGTTTATAATATTAAACGCTTGGTTTTATTTGTTCTTAAGTTTATAATATTAATAATTCTTTTGGTTTATAATATTAATATTTATCCCTTGGGTTTATAATATGTTTCCCTTAGGTTTACTAATTTGTTGGTTTTATAATATTAAACGTTTGGGTTTATTTGTTCCTTAAGCTTATAATATTAATAATTCATTTGGTTTAGCATTTAATCTCTTGGGTTTATTAATCCCTTGATTTTAAACTATTAATTCCTAGGCTTTATTAATTCTTTGGGTTTCTAATATTAGTTTGTTTGTTTGACTTTTTGGATTGTCTCAATGCTTAAATGAAGCAGGGTGAACCATTTTTATTTCATGGTTTATAGTATTTATCCAAGGGTTTATGTACTTAAGGGTTTATAATATTAATATCTTAAGTTTAATATTATTCGCTTAGGTTTATAAACCTTTGGATTTTTATTATCAATCTCTTGCGTTTACTATTTCCTTGGGTTTTTAATATCAATCCATTGGGTCTGTTGATCCTTTAGTTTATTAATTCGTTGGGTTTATAATATTAACAATCCCTAGGTTTGATTGATTGCTTCAGTTTTTAATATTAATAATCATGTGAGTTTATCATTCATTTTGATTTCAAATATTAATTCTTAGGTTTTATTAATCTCTTATGTTTTTAATATGGATCCCTTGGGCTTGTTGATCTCTTAGATTTTTAATATTTATCCATTGGGTTCACCAATTCCTTCGGTTTAAAATATTAAACCCTTGGGTTTATTTGTTCTTTTGGTTTATAATATTAATAATCGCTGGGTTTATTTATCTTTAGAGTTTCAAATATTAATTCTTAGGATTTATTTATTTCTTGGGTTTTTGTATTACTTTGTTCGGTTTATTGATTCTTTGGGTTTATTAATCACTTGGGTTTATTAATAATTTGTATTTATATAATTAATAATCCCTTGGGTTTCTTGATGTTTTGTGTTTATAATATTAATAATTTTGTGGGTTTATTGATCCATTGTGTTTATAACGTTGATCTCTTGAGTTTTCTGATTCTTTGGGTTAGTAATATTAGTCCCCTTGGTTTATGAAATCCAAATAATATTAAATGATTGGGTTTATTTATTCCTTAAGTTTATAATATTAATAACTCCTTTGGTTTATAATTTAATAGCTTGGATTTATTAATCTCTTGATTTTAAAATATTAATTCCTAGGATTTATTAATCGTTTGGGTATTTTTAGTCCCTTGCGTTTATGAAATCCCCATATTAAGGGTTAAATATTAGTAGTGCATTTTAATATTAATCCATGGTCCAATGTCAAATTATTTCAAAGATTGGCTCAATGTGAGAATAAACCATGGTCAAGCATTGTCAATCATCATCACGAATAGTCGGTCATGGTCAACCATGGTCGAATGTCACATTGTGAGAAATATTGTCTCAATATGAAAATCAAACATGGCCACTGATGGTCATCCTTGGTCTAATGTCGCATTTTGATAAAGATTATCTCAATGTTTAAATCAAGCATGGTCAATGATGTAATTTCACGATTTATAGTACAAATATCTATGGATTTATATACTAAAGGATTTAACCATGGTCAATCATGGGCAATCATCATCATCTATAGTTGATAATGGTTTACCATGATCGAATGTCACATTGTGACAAATATTGTCTCAATATGAAAATCAACCATGACAAACCATGGTCATCCTTGGTCCAATGTCACATTGTGAAATAGATTGTCTCAATGTTTAAATAAAGCATGGTCAACCATATTTATTGCATGGTTTATAGTATTTATGTAAGGTTTTATATACTTAAGGGTTTATAATATTAATCTCTTAGGTCTAATATTATTCTCTTGGTTTTATAAACCCTTTGTTTTTTAGTACTAATCCCTTGGGTTTAATCTATCCTTGTGTTTGTAATATCAATCCATTATGTTTATTGATCTAAGGGCTCATATTGTAAGGGTTTAATAATACTAACTTCTGGGTTTAATATAAATCCCTTCTGTTTTTAATATTGATCACTTGTGTTTTTTTATCCCTTGCGTTTATAATATTTTCCCCTTTGGTTTACTAATTCCTTGGGTTTATAATATTAAACGCTTGAACTTATTTGTTCCTTATGTTTATAGTATTGATAATTCCTTTGGTTTATAATATTTTAATTTATGCCTTAGGTTTATAATATTTTTCCCTTAGGTTTACTAATTTCTTGGGTTTATAATATTAAACATTTGGTTTTATTTGTTCCTTAAGTTTATAATATTGATAATTCCTTTGGTTTATCATTTAATCCCTTGGGTTTATAAGATTAATTCCTAGGATTTATTAAATGTTTGGGTTTTTAATATTAGTTTGTTTGTTTGGTTTTTTAAGATTGTCTCAATGTTTAAGTCAAACATGGTGAACCATATTTATTTCACGATTTATTGTATTTATCTAAGGGTTTATATAATTGAGGGTTTGTAATATTAATCTCTTAAAGGTTTAATATTGTTACCTTAGGTTTATAAAACATTTTTTTTTAGTATTAATCCCTTGGTTTAATCATGTAACTTTATCAATATTTTATATTTAAAATATAAATTCTTAGGCTTTATTAATCTCTTGTTTTTTTAATATGGATCCCTTGGGCTTGTTGACCCCTTAGGGTTTTAATATCTTGAATGTAACACTGTGCACACATTCTGATTGTATGTATCCAATAGCTAATGAATTGAATGTAACATTTTGAACACACTCTGATTGTATGTCTCCAGTAGTTGATGTCATGAATGTTTCAAATGAAAATCGGTAAGGGTTGATGTTCCCTTTGGTTCACCAATTCCTTGGGTTTATAGTATTAAACCCTTGGGTTTATTAATAAATTCAGTTTAAAATATTAATTGTTAGGATTTATTAATTTCTTGGGTTTTATATTGGTTTTTTTTGTTTAATATATCCCTTGGGATATATTTATGGTATTTATCTAAAGGTTTATATACTTAAGGGTTTATAATAGTGATATCTTAGGTCTAATATTATTCCCTTAGGTTTATAACCTCAGGGTTTTTTATTATTAATCCCTTGTGTTTATTATTTCCTTGGGTTTTTAATATCAAGCCATTAGGTTTATTGATCATTTAATTTATTAATTTGTTGGGTTATACCTAAGTTTGATTCATGACTTCAGTTTATATGATTAATAATCATGTGAATTTATCAATCCTTTGTATTTAAAATATTAATTCTTAGGTTTTATTAATATCTTGTGTTTTTAATATGGATCTCTTGGGCTTGTTGACCTCTTATGTTTTTAATATTTATTCCTTGGCTTCACCAATTCCTTGGGTTTATAATGTGAAACCCTTGGGTTTATTAGTTCTTTTTGGTTTATAATATTAATAATCCCTTGGACTTATTAATCTCTTGAGTTTAAAATATTAATTATTTGAATTTATTTTTTTTGAAATTAGCCTACTTCTATTATATCATACAATACCAAAGATTACATTTCTCATCCTTCGAAGTTGGCAGGCCAATTCTGGATGGAAGTTTCAATATCAAAATCACAAAAAAGGGGGTTGCCCCAGACAGGGAAATGAGCCCAAGAGTAGACAGTTGATAATATGCTACACATAGTGGCAACCTAGCATGACAAGTGATAATTTTAAGACATAACGAGAACACTAGATATAATCAGAACACTAGAAACCTTGAAATAAAAAAAAGATGACTGGAATAAGAGAAAAACACCCAACAATTAAGCAGATGGAGAGCTATCATCCTTTTCTGGAGGTTGGAGTGGCTCTTCCATAATTCTGCATGTATAATCTGACTCATCCTGCTCTTGATTGGATGCGTACGCTATTGACTGTGGAGGAAGCACTGCGTGGGCATTCGGTGAAATGGAGGAAGTCGAATGAGTATCTACACCCGCAATGGTTCCTCCCTCGTTTGAGCTCGAGCTATCGTGGTCACTGCTTGAAGTACTATGCACCAGAAAAACCTTCATCTTGTGGGGGAAGAAGGCAGGAGTGGGATAGATGGTCGACTTGCGGGGTCTTTTTCTTGGGCGAAGTCCGAAGCCAGAGGGTTAAGAAGGAGAGTACTGAAGGTGGAGAGACAGGCAAGCAGAGAGATTGATTGGGAACTACGATTTCCTACTCTGTCCATTCAACTGAGAAATTCATCATCCTACCTACAGAGGCAGAGGTGGGAAGTATGGAGGGAAGACCACGTCCCCCTGCTCTGCGGCACCTCCTGCGGTGTCCTCTAGGCATGGCAGAGGAGTGGGAATGGATCTGAGATGGTTTCGAAATCGTAGAAGCGTCCGAGTGAGCAGTTGGGGAACAAAAGTGCAGAGAAAAGCTAACAAAGGAATAAGGAACTGAACAAACAAGCAATGGCTTGCCGAAGAAACTAGGTGTGTATTTGATCTATATTTATGCAGGAATGCAACAGAATACACATATAACCATAGATACAAAGATGTAGTGGAAATAACACTTCATTTCATTAATATCAAAAAAATGAAATTTTCTTACAGACAGAATGGAAATAAACTAGATAGGGTGCTGGTAGCTTATCTCTGAGAAGAGATGTCGTGGCTACAAGCCTCTGAACTTAGTTACAATGAGGCTTGATGGCCTATTTATTATTTAGAAACAATGGAAAACCTTAAATTTCCAAAAACCTAACCCTAGGATATGAAGCGCCAAAACTATGGGTCTTGTTTGGGTAAATTGGTGTTTCAACTTTTTAGGGACATAACTTTGGCATACTATCTCCGTTTGACGCCCATGATACATCATTAGAAATATCTATCCGAGGAATACAATTGTTTCTGCAAATATCAATTTTGTAACGAAATCATATTTTCTAGAAAAAGAATGCCCGAAATCATCGTTTAGGGCCTCAAAACGACTCCAGAAGTTTAGGACCTAAAAAACTGCTAAAAATAGTAACTTGTGGAATAAGTGGGTGGCCAAAAATATCCACATAGATAATTCATGCCCCCTTAGGAAGCAATGGTCCCCATTGCATTGAGTTCCTCCATGAGATGAGGAAACTTCTGCTGAACTTGGTCCCTGCTGAACCACTTACCTTGCCGCAGGAGTTGGCGAGCTTTGACAACCCGATATAGTTGCATCTTTTGTTGGCAAGTGTTCTTGATTTTCATGTGCATGATACAATCTGTGGTGGCCTGTTCCATGCAGTCTGGGTTTAACTCTTTTGGTGTGAGTTCTTCTGTAATGTCAGAGGTGTTGAGTACAGTTGGGAAGTAAGGAAAAAGGCAATCTACATTGAATACTAGGTGTAGACCAAGGAATGGTGGAATATTGAGCTCAAAGGCATTATTTCCTACAGCCTTGGTGATGGTGTATGACCCATATCAGAGTGGGCGAAGCTTACGGCGGGGTATAGTGAGGTGCTGCTTCTGCAAATGTAGCCACACTTTTTCGCCCACCTAGAAGTTATGTGACACCCAATGTTGATCATGTCGTTGTTGGTACATAGCATTGTCTTTGTCCAATATGTCATGAACCTGTTGGTGGATGTGCTAAATGCGCTCAATGAAGTTGTTTGCTTTGTCAGCTTTAGACTATTCATGATATGAATCGGCCTGAGTAGCTGCAAATGGCATGGCTATGTCAATGGGAAATTGTGGCTGGAATCACAAGCCCACATGAAAGAGTCTCTGGTCGGTTGAGATGTGGAGAGCTTGGTTATAACTATTTTGTACATAGGGGAGGTTCTCATCCCATGTGCATGGATGATTTGAATTGTACATGCACAGAATGTGTACAATCATCTTGTTGACGACCTCTGTTTGGCCATTAGTTTGGGGATGGAAATTTGTGGACTTGGTGAGCTTGGTGTCCAACATTGACCAAAGGCTGGACCAAAATGTGTTGAGGAAATTATTGTCGCGATCTCATATGATAGACTATGTGATCCCAAAGTGCACCCACACTCATTCAAAGAATATTTTAGTAGTGGCTTCTACTATGATATTCTTCTTGCAGGCCACCATAATGGCCATCTTTGAGAATCTATTGATGACCAAGAAAACACAGTCATTTCCATGCTTAGTAGAAGGAAGGCCCAACATGTAATCCATGGAGACGGATTTCCAAGGTCGAATAGGGGTAGGTAGCGAAGTATAGAGCCCTTGTTTCATGATGATCGGTTGTCAATGGTCCAAGCAGTGTAGGATCCAATGTACTTCCCGACATCTTGTCGAAGGTTCAGCCAATAGAAATACTTCTTCCGTACTGCCACTGTTTTCTCGACCCCAAAATTCCTAGCAACTCGAATGTAGTGCGCTTCCCATATCATCTTGATACGCTCGCTTGAAGGAACACAAATGTGTCCCAAGTGACATAACAGTGCATCTTGGAGGTCAAAATTTGGAACTTGCATACCCCCCAAGGGTGCCTCATATGTGTGGCTGAATTCTGGATCGCTTTTGTAGAGAAGTGGCTAATCAGAAGTCTCATGCCTACAAGAGTTCAGAATGGTGGTTATGGCCATGATTGATGGTCGACTGAGGTAGTCTGCAACATTATTGGTGCTACCCTTATTGTATTTGATTTTCAAATGAAATTGTTGCAGATATGTGGACCACTTCCGATGGCGATCATTCTGCAACTTCCCTTGTGTCTGTATGAACTGTAGGGGTTGGTGGTCTATGTGGATGATTGTATCCTTCCCCAAAATGTAGTGCTTCCATTGTCGACAAGCCTGCACAATGGAATACATTTCTTTTTCATAAGTGGGATACTTTTGATTTGTGACGGACAATGTCTCTCTGTGATATGTCACTGGATGCCCCTGTTGAGTAAGAAACGCCCCAATAGCATAGTCAGAGGCATCTATCTCGATCTCAAATGGTTGTTGCAAGTCTGGTAATGTGAGCACTAGGGCAGAACAAAGGTGATGTTTCAATTCTATTAATGCCTTCTATTGAGATTCTAACCAAAATAATTTTTCTTTCACTCCTCCCTTATTGACTTGACTCAAGGGCCAAGTGATATGAGAGAATCCCAACACGAACCTGCGGTAGAAATTAGCAAGACCTAGAAAGCTGTGAATCTCTGTTACAATACTTAGGGCGGCCCAATCCCGAATGAATTGGATCTTGGCTGGATCCACATGCACCCCCATTTCATCAATAATGTATCCTATATATTGAACCTGGGTCATGCCAAAAGTGTAATTCTCCACATTGGCACATAACTTGTGTTGTCGTAGTGTTTGGAGGACTTCTCGGATGTGGTGCAGGTGCTCTTCCCAAGTCTGGCTAAAGATCATAATCTCATCCAAGTACACTACTACAAATGAGTTGGTGAATGGACGCAAGATGTTATACATCAAAATCATGAAGGTTGTGGGAGAATTCGTCAACCCGAAAGGCATCACGAGCCATTAGAAAAGGCCCTCCTTGTCTTTGAAGGTAGCCTTCCACACATCAGAGGGTTTTAATGGTACCTGGTAATACCCAGAATTCAATTCGATCTTGCTAAATATTTTTCCCCTTTGAGTTGGTCCAGAAGGTCATCAATCTGTCAGATCAGGTACTTATTACAAACAATTATCCTGTATAGTGCCCGATAGTCAATACGGAGTCTCCACGTCCCATCCTTCTTATGTACCAACATGATCGAGCTCCCACAGTGCAATGAAATTGGCGAATGTGACCTTTCTACAGCAGCTCCTGAATCTGCCTCTTGATTTCATCATTCTCCAGAACAGAGCGCCTATAGATCAGTCCATTGGGTAGTGGCGCACCTGGGGTCAGGTCAATGGGGTGCTTGACCTGACAGTGCAGAGGCACCCCTGTGGGTGAGGTGAAGACATCCCCGTACTCCTCCACAACCTTGTCCATTTTTTGTTGTTGTGCAGAGGAGCCATGTCTGGAGGTCATGGACATAAATCTTATTCTTGCCCTGGGGGCGGATCATCATGAAAACAAATTTCCTAGTTTGGGAAATGAGCTTACTGCATTGTTTTGCAGTAACCAAAGAGATAGTGGGAGGCGGTGGTACCTTTAGTATCATGTACAGCTTATTTCCCAAAGTAACAATAACAGCGCGAGGCCGGGACTCCTGCATGGCATGTCGCTTCCACAAGTATGGTTGGCCTAATAATACATCAGAAACATCAATAGGAGCAATGGCACACAATACCTCATCCATAAAGGGCTTGATGCTATACAAAAGACGACACTATTGGCTGATGCGGAGATCTCGTCCTTGGTAAAGCCACCCAATGGTGTATGGTTGTGGGTGCTTTGTGATCAGCAAGCCCAACTGCTTCATGAAATCTGCTGAAATGAGGTTCTTTTGGCTCCCATTGTCGATAATGAACTATAGTGGGGAAACCTTTACCCACATCTGGGAGTGGAAGAGACGCTCTGCCTGCTTTGGATCTTTTGGTTCCTCCTTCTCGATCTTTATTGTGGCAACAATGGCTTTGGGCTCCAAATCAATAATCTGCTTCCTTTTGAAATTCCCTTATCAGGTTCTGATTCAGAGTTAGAGCATGCATCTACTTCAGAAGCCCTCGTCTCGGCCACCAATGACTGCTTGGCTTGACACTCACCTGTGTTGTGAGTGGAGCTCTTATGGAACTCACACCACTTTCCTATGTCCTTATTTGGCTTTGTGGTGTTGTTATTTGCTTATGGATTTGTCAAGTTTTCTTGGGCCACCATGCCTTAGCTTTGTCCTTTTTTATGTGGTTTGGGGGCACCTTTCCCTTGTTTTTTATTCACAGATCCAAAGTCTCTCTTCTTCTGTTTTAATTTCTGCTCAATCTTGGCAGCATACCAGTATGTCGTACCAAGCAAGGAGATGTCAAGGAACTTCATTTCCTCTTGAATGTATCTGTGCAGACAACTGCGATAATTTAGCAACAAATGTTTCTTGGGATATTTGATACTCAAATTTTTGCACAGGGTATGGAACATATTCGTCAACTCATGCACATCTTGATCCCTTTGTTGCCGTAGCATGGTCCATTGTATGTACTTGTCCTCATAGCTCCCCACGGGATAATATTGTTACTTTATGGCATCTCAGAAATAATTCCAAGTGGGTATGGCTGAGAATAGAGAATTTTTTGTCTCATCCTTTTTCTCATAGTAGGTTTCCCACCAGTCCTTGACATGGGGGGTAGCTTTGAGGAGTGAAAAAATAATCTTCTCTCGGTCGAAAAAGTTATGACCCAAGAAATATCCTTCTAATAGATTCAACCATCTATCTATGGCATTTGCATCTATTTGACCCTCAAATATGGGAATGTAAAAGTTTACTTGTACCTTCAAATATGATATTGCAAAGGTTCCACTAGATCGAGCCCTAACTCCTTATACCTTGACCTCATTGGGGACATGCAAAGAAGGATCGAGAAAAAGTAGACCGCTTTGATACCATTGATCCAGATTTATGCAAGAATGCAACAGAATACACATATAACCATAAATAAAAATATGTAGTGGAAATAGCAATTCATTTCATTAATATCAAAGAACTAAAATTTTCTTACACACAGAATGGAAATAAACTAACTAGGGCACTGGTAGCTTATCTCTGAGAAGCGATGTCACAGCTACGGGCCTCTGAACTCAGTTAAAAATGGCTTGAGGGCCTATTTATTATTTAGAAACTATGTAAAACCTTAAACATTAAAAAACCTAACCCTAGGATATGAAGCGCAAAAACTATGGGCCCCGTTTGCGTAAATTGGTGTTCCAAGTTCTTGGGCATGTAACTTTGGCATACTATCTCCATTTGACGCACATGATACATCGTTAGAAATATATATCAGAGGACTACAAATATTTCCATGAATATAGATTCTGGAACAAAATCATAGTTTCCAAACAAATGATTCCCAAAACCCATCTTTTAGGGCCTCAAAATGGCTCCGCAGTTTAGGACCCAAAAAATTGCTAAAAATAGTAAGTTGTGCCGAAACTAAAAAAATGAAAGAGAAAATGGTGGGGCCCCAAGTGGAATAAGCAGGTGGCCACCAATCTCCACTTAGATTAGTCTTCATAGAGCCGAAGGGAAAGGTATATGGCAGAATAAGGAGCATGGGTGGCAGATTTAAGTGCCATGGGAGGTGGCCAAGGTAGGACTATCGGAGTAAATATGTAGAGGACAGTGATTAAGGCAGATGACGTCAATGCAAGGCTGGTGAGGGTGGAAAGTAAATGTGCCATGCTCCAACATTTAAACCATCTTGAGCGGCAATTTGTGTTCACATGGGGAGGATAGGGGCTCTCCCACCTTGCGTCCAAGTGGCCCCACTGATTAGCTTGGTCTATCAACCACATTCGGGAGTTGGAGATCTTTGAGCACTGGAAGGGTGAAATCTGTGGATAGAACTATATCATCAAAAGCTTGGAGCTTACAAGTGGTGAGGGGAGAATTGTGGCTAAATCCCTTGTTGGCCAGAAGATCTGCAACTGCATTGGTTGCTCTTCTGATGTGCTTGAAGGAAACCACTTTGTGGCGAAGAGGCCATTGCTCAAGGAGATATAAACGAGCTACTATTCTCGAGCTCATGGAGAATTTGGAGGATGAAGAACCCAGAAGGAGGTGATTGGCTATGTCAATGATAACTTCGGAGTCACCTTCTATCTCTAAGGGAAAATAGTTTTTGGCCTGTGGTAGAAGGAGGCCTTGAAATATTCCTTCTAACTTTGAAGAGTTGTTGGTGTCCCATCCTATGCAGCCAAAATATATCATGAGGGTGTCTCCATCATTTTTTCTGAAAATACCATCGATGTCAGCATCCCCTAGATTACCCTTTGAGGCTCCATACAATTTGAGTTTAAATAAGATGAGAGGAGGGAGAGACCAAGAGTAGGACGAGGTGGGAGAATGGTTTGAAGGGGGCTCATTATTCGGGTGAGAGTGGATGGAGAGATTCTTGTTGGCCCAGATGATGTTTTCAGGGGGATGTGAAGGGAAATCAAATTATTTCCAGTGGTGCAGTGTAGGGGATTCATGAAGGTTGTACCATAAATTGGTCCAGAGGATGTCTGGAGGGGTGGATTGATCTCTAAAAATGCACCTGTTATGCTCCTTCCAGGTGGACTAGAGGATATGCCTAGGAAGAATGAGCAAAGGAAATTGAGTAGATTATAGTTGAAGGGAGTGGAGGGCCAATGGCGAATGGTATTGAGAATATCCACTCTTTGTCTATTGAAGATTCTGCTAAGTAGGGCAATGTTATCCCAAAGAAAGTTTTCCAGAGGACATGAGTTGAGGAGGTGCTCTACGGTTTCCTCATAATTTCCATAATTCAGACATTTGGAAGGTCCAGTAAAGCCTTTTTTGAGGAATTTTTTCCATGTTAAGATTCGCTTCTTGTTGAGAAGCCATAAGAAGGTGGAAATTTTGGGCCAAATTCTGGGGTTCCATATCTGTGCCCAAATGGAAACTTGAGGAGCCTGGAGATTGGAAAGGAGTAGGCGATATGCTTCTTTGGTGGTGAAGGTGCCCTAAAAGGAGTAGCCCCATATTACGATGTCCTCTCCCTCAATGAAACAAATTTCCTCATGAGAATTTTGCTTACTGATATCTTCAGTGAGATCAAGCTATCAATCGGCTTGCCATCGATCTGCTGGGAGCCATTTTCGGTAGCCCGAACTAAGGAGGGGATTAAAAACATGCTTGATTTGGGTGTTCTCCTGATTGTTTAGGATCTCTTGCCATCGTGAATTATGAAAGAGGGAGGCTAGTTTGGGCATCTGTTGCCATGAATCCTCCCAAAACTTGGCCTGAGAGCCTGAGCATACTTCCCAAAGGTTGTGATCCTAAATGATGGTTCTATGTTGTTTGGCTGCTTTCGAGATGAGGGATCCATTCACCTCTATATTGAGGTGAATCAGCTCCTAGGTAGGCTAATTGTTTACATACTTGGAGAGTCAGAGTTGAACCCAGGGTACTTCTAGGTTGGAGACCCATTTCCACCAAATTTTTTCTCCCATGATCGCATTGTTGTGATGTGGGTCTCTAAGCCCCAGGCCCCCTGAGCTTTTGGGAACACAAACCTCATTCCAATTGACCAGTGCCCATTTTTTGTTGTCTTTATTTCCTCCCCAAATAAATTTCCTTTTTAGATTACAGATGGATTTTAGAAACCATTTGGGGGCCGCCAGGACCGAGAAGAGATATAAGGGCATAGATTAGAGAACCGACTTGATGAGAACAAGAGGTCCAACAATGTTGTGGGCTCTATAGGTCTAGAGGGATATTTTGGCTTCAATTTTATCCAGAAGTTATCGCCAGGAGGAATGTTCGATAATAGAATCAATGAGGGGGGCCCCAAGATATTTTGAAGGGATGGATGAAATGGGGAAGCCCAGGATTCCAGAAATTTTGCACTGGGTGATGATAGGAGTATTGAAGAAGAAGATTTGGGACTTCTCGGTATTGATGGTGGTACCAGTAGCAGAGGAGAAGCAATCGAGGATGTCTTTGAAGGAATGGGTTTCGTGGATGGAGGGGTGACCAAAGAGCACGTTGTCATAACGAATTGTTGAAAGGAAATGGGAGGACAGAGATGAATGTTGAGACCTTTATGAGAGTTAGAGTTAATAGCGTGGCGGATGCGCCGGCCTAGGCCTTCAGCCATCAGGATAAAGATGAAGGGGGATAGGGGATCGCCTTGGTTGATGCCTCTCAAAGGCATGAAAGGGGTGGAGGGGAAGCTATTGAGTAGAATAGAGAAGATGGGGGAGGAGATCAAGTTCATGATTCATCGAACCCAAGTGGGGCTGAAACCAAATGCCAACAACATTTGATTGATGTAATTCTAGCTGATTTTATTAAAGGATTTTGAGAGGTCAATTTTGAGAAGCATACCTAGAATTTTCTCATTATTCAATGAGTGAGTGACCTCGTGCATGAGTATAATGCCACCCAGAATTTGTCGTCCTTCCACATAACTAGTTTTCTCGAGGGAGACTAGCAGCGAGAGCCATGGTTTGAGCCTATTGGTTATCTCTTCAGAGATGATCTTGTAAATTACATTACATAACGAAATCGGTCTGTACTTTTTGGGGGTGGTGGCATGCGCCTCCTTGGGAATGAGAGTGAGAAACGTGGAATTGAGCGCAGCGAGAATCCAATGCATACTCCGAGATTCCTCCACTATTTCCCAGACTTCCATCTTAATGTTGTCCTAAGAAAAATGGAAGAAATTGGTATTGAATTCGTCTCTCCCAGGTGCTTTCCGAGCTTTTAGTTGTGCCATTTCTTGATCCACTTCCTGTAGTTGGACTGGTCTTAAGAGAATTTGATTGTGTTCTTCCATGATGAGAGTGGGGATGTGCTAAGAGATGTTGGTGATAGCGGGTTGTCGATCTACTGAAGGCTCAGTGAGGGTGTCCTTGAAGTAGTTAAGGAGTTCTTGTTCTATGTCAGCATGGGCTTCAAGGTTGATTCCTTGTCCATTTTTTAGGATGGACATGCAATTAATTATTCTTCTTTGAATTTTGAAGCGATGGAAGAATTTGGTGTTTTTCTCCCCCTCTTTCAGCCAACGAGTTCTGGACTTTTTCTTCCAGAGAATCTCTTCGTGCAGTCTTCTTTCTTATAGTTTCCTCGTGAGGTATTGTTCTTCATAAACAAGGTCCTTCGTATGCCCTTCTGAGATAATGGTTTTTTGAAGGGCCACCATATTAGTTTCCAAGTCCCGTTGACTTTGGGAAATATTACCAAAAGAAGTTTGATTCCAGTGCTTTAGGTAACTTCTCAAAATATTGAGCTTTTGTTGGAGTTGGTACATTTTAAAACCTTCCGGGGGAATGATGTTGTGCCACCAATTAATTTCCATTTATTTAAATCTAGGGTGAGAGAGCCATAATTTCTCAAAGAGGAGAGGTTTGTTTTTGGTGCTGCCAGGGTGCGTCCATTGCAGTTGAATGCGTCGATGATCAGAGTATGTAGCAGGTAAAATTGTGAAGAAGATGTCACCCCCCCTGTGAATAGAGGCATTTGAGATTAGGAAGTGGTCCAACCACGAAGCAATCTGTTGGGATCCGACTCTCCTGTTGTTCGAGTTGTGAATCCCATTGGACGTTGGCAGGTCAATCAACTGATTTTGGATGATGAAATATTTGAATATATAGTTGTTAGTGTCTAAGTGGAGACGTCATCCTCTTTTTTCATTGAGATTGGTGATCATATTGAAATATCCTCCGAGGATCCAAAGGGGATGGGCTCTTTGGGCATTAAGGGACTCAATGGCTTCTAAGAGGTCAATTTTCAGGGCAAAGGATTGGGGGAAGTAAACATTGGTGAGATGGCAACAGATATTGGAACCAATCAGATGGAAGGAGGCTTGGATGAAATTGAGAGAGGCATGGAGGTAATTGAGGGAGAGGATATGGGGGTTCCAAGAAATGGCCAGACCTCTTGAGGCCCCCAAGGCATCAATCGCTACAATTTTGAAACCAGGCCACAACCTGAATAATATTGAGTGCAAGGTGGTACTGGAACATTTGGTTTCGTGCATGAAAAAAATAAATGGATTTTCTTGCCGTATTATGTTTTTTATAATTTGGTTCTTTGAGGGGTTGTTGATCCATCGAATATTCCATAATGTGAGCTTTATCATTAAGACTGGTGGGGGAGGACCTTATAGAACTTAGTCAACTTTGGATAGTGTCCTGATTCAATGATTTGACCCCCCAAGATGATTAGACATTGCAAATCTGACGGTCCTCCTCTCTTTCTGGACTCTCTCATGATATTTATTGTATCCTAAAGGAAATTATGTCCCTGGATGTCTAATTGAGTGTTTCCTTTAAGTTTTTAAGCTTTGATTAGTGCTTCTGCTAAGTTTTCTATTTTCCTGATCGAAACAGTGTGATACTCTTTAGTGTTATAGGCTATTTTTAGGCGAGTGATGTTGAGATCTCCAAAGTCTATGGTATGTGGCTCCTCTTCCATGTAGGTTATTTAGGTGATCTCCTTCCCTTTATCTTGAACATCGTGTTGTAACGGGTTTCCCTGGATATCCTCCTCCATGTTGGTGGGTTGCTCGATTGGAGGTTCTTGGATTTATATGGTTGCAGTCTTCAAGATCTCCATTTTCTTATGTTTCTTCCCGATCACCTGTTGCTTGTCTTTCATATTTCTTTCTGAAGATTTTTTTCCCTCATTAGGTTTCAGGCCAGAGGTTGAGGGTATCCGAGTGGAAGAGGGGTTGGGGTGGGGAGTGTTGAGGTGTGGGGAATCCTTCAGGGTGGAGGCGAGGTTTCCATCCTTCGAGGATTGACTAGCTAAGAGGTCGAAACTATTGATGGTGGAGTGTTGCGAAGGTTTGGGAGTAGGGGTATGTTTTTTGGCATGTCTTTTATGATTGGAGACTTTGTGTGCAAGAAAGTACAGGGTCTGAAAAACAGGGGAGAAGGGTCAGGAACTTTGTCTGCGCCCACAACAGGGGCGTAGGAAACCCTAGGTTTCCATGACCTAGCTCATCTCAGTCCTTCGAATGTTCTCCTCTGTTTTTCTCAATTCTTTGGATTTACTAATCTCTTGGGTTTTTAATATTATTTTTTTGTGTTTAATATATCCTTTGGGTTATATTTCTATTTTTTATCTAAGGGTTTATATACTTAAGGGTTTATAATATTAATCTCTTAGGTTTAATATTATTCCCTTAAGTTTATAACCCCTTGCTTCTTTATTATTAATCCTTTGGGATTTTAATATGAGTCCATTAGGTTTATTGATCCTTTATAGTTTTAATTCATTGGGTTTATAATATTAACAATCCCTAAGGTTGATTCATGACCTCAGTTTATAATATTAATAATCATGTGAATTTATCAATCCTTTGTATTTAAAATATTAATTCTTAGGCTTTAATAATCTCTTCTATTTTTAATATTGATCCCTTAGGGTTTTAATATTTATCACTTGGGATCACCAATTCCATGAGTTTATAGTTTAGACCCTTAGGTTTATTATTTCTTTTGGTTTATAATATTAATAATCCCTTGGGTTTATTCATCTCTTGAGTTTAAAATATTAATTCTTAGGATTTATTAATTTCTTGGATTTTTGGTATTAGTTTGTTGTGTTTAATACATCCTGGGGATATATTTATGGCATTTATCTAAGGGTTTATATACTTAAGGGTTTATAATATTAATCTCCTCGGTATTATATTATTCCCCGAGGTTTATAACCCCTTGATTTTCTATGATTAATCACTTTTGTTTATTATTTCCTTGGGTTTTTAATATCAATCCATTGGGCTTATTGATCCTTCAGTTTATTAATTTGTTGGGTTTATAATATTAAGAGTCCCTAAGGTTGATTCATCACTTCGGTTTATAATATTAATAATCATGTTTGTTTATCAATCCTTTGTATTTAAATATTTATTCATATATTTTATTAATCTCATGTATTTTTAATATCTATCTCTTCGGCTTCTTGATCCCTTAGGTCTGTAATATTTATCACTTAGGTTCACCTGTTTTATAATAGCTTGTTGATTCCTTAGGTTTTTAATATTT
Source organism: Pinus albicaulis (assembly GCA_034641835.2). Classification (NCBI taxonomy): domain Eukaryota; kingdom Viridiplantae; phylum Streptophyta; class Pinopsida; order Pinales; family Pinaceae; genus Pinus; species Pinus albicaulis. Next base: position 464,594,304 of record CM076582.1, read on the forward strand.
ATCCCTTGGGTTCACCAATTCCTTGGTTTTATAATATTAGACCCTTTTGCTTATTAGTTTTTTTAGTCTATAATATTAATAACCTCTTGTATTAATTCTTAAGATTTATTAATTTCTTGGATTTTTTATATTGGTTTGTTGTGCTAAATATATTTCTTAAGATATATTTACTTAAGTTCATATATGAAAAATATTAAAAGTTATATTAATAAAGATATAAAAATTATTAATGATATTTGTAAGAGATGTACACTTATTAGAAATAATAATAAAATACTATTATTATGTTATATTTGAATTATATTATAGTTTGAGTTATAACTATTAATATATTGACCAAATTTCATAATATATTATTATTATATATTTTATTATTTAATAATATATATATATATATATATATATATATATATATATATATATATATATATATTATAGTTTAATATATATTATATAGTTAATATTTTTAATATATTGTAAATAAACATATAAAATATATTGGTAATTATATTCATAAATATATCATAATTATTTTGTTAAAATAAATATTACTAATAAAAACAAAATGTTACTATATTATGTTATATGTGAATTATATTAATGTTTTATATATAATTATTAATATATTATCAAAATTTAATATAAAAAATTGTAAATTATATTAATATACAAAATAATGTGAACATAATAACTATAATTATATCAATATAAAATACTATAACTATTATTATTTATATAGTTATTAATAATTATAAATAGTAATTTTTTAACAAAATACATCTTATAGTTATTAATATGGTGGATGGTAGTCATAAACCTATCTGATGATGGTTAACGTCCACTAAGACCAATATTTAGTCTATCGTACCTAAAGAAAAGAGTTATTTAATTTGATTTAAGATTTTATTCCTATGCTCAAAAAGATTGGAGAGAAGCTTCCCGAGCCCACTATAATTTTGACATCTTAAAAGGCTAGGAAGGTCAGAATTGCAACAAAGATTATGAAATTGAGCTCTAATGTGTTTGTAAGCGGGACACTCTAAGAGGAAGTGATTTTCATCCTCGATGTTCATATTCTGACAAAGATGGCAGATCCTTTCCATCCATGGTGTTTTAGGAACTGTCCAACGACCTGTTTCACTATGGAGCTCATGAGAGTTTGTTCTAATCTTGGCTATATTAATTTTCTTCTTTGAGCTAGTTTAAAGAGAGAGATAATTTTGATCTTCTAAGGTGGGGTTGATGACCTACTTATAATACCTTAATTTTCTTTTAGCTGCTAGATTTTTCTCACACCACATTTTTTCTTTGAACTTAGAAGTAACAATTTTTTTAATGTTATTGAAGTTTTGCAATGTAACATTCTCGTCAATCTCCCAATGGTTTAACGAGGCCTTGGTGTCTTTATACCAACCTCTTTTAAGCCTTAGGTGGTTTTGGCTGGAATTTAAAGCTAGGTTAGGAAGTCTATGGTCTCCTATGTTATTGAGCTTGTGCTTGTACAATAGAAGCCTAGTCATAGCTAGGCTCTCGATAAGGGAAAGACCCACTTCTATAAGGAGAATAGGATAGGGTGTATTACTTTTAATTTTAGGGTTATACATTATAAAACACTTCTAGATTTGCTCAATATTTCTCCAGGACTTTCTAGAGATGCTGCAACCCCAAACCTCACATCCATATAAGACAACAAGAGTGACTAAGTTTCAAAGAGGAACTTCTTTCTATCCCACTTTATGAGGTTTGTCATTTTACAATTATTTTCAAGACCAAATTAAGCTTTCCACCCCCCATTAATCCTTTTTTGAATGCTATAGTTCCAGTTGAGCTTGTGATGAATATCAATTCCTAGGTACTTGTAAGAAGACACTTCCTCCCAGTTACTATTGTCATACATAAAATTAGCATAAGTGTCCTTCTTGGATTTGATAATCATAACTTTTGTTTTGTCAGTGTTAACAGACATACCCATGGTAGAGCAGAAATCCTTAAGAAGTCAAAGTTGCTTATCAAGATCAGATGGGCATCTTCTGAGAAGGAAAATATCGTCAGCATAGAGAGGGAGGATGATGACTATCCGAGCTAAGATCATGCCAGCATATCCTACTTCCTCCAAACAACCTTCTAGCTTGTCGATGTAAATGCAAAATAGGGTAGGGCAGAGGGGGAAACCTTGTTTAATTCCGATATTACACTTCATATATTTTGACCACCCTTCATTACTCTTTAAATTTTCAATTACATTCTCATATAACCTTATAGCGGCTGCTCTTAGCTCAAAAGGAACATTTAGTTCTTCTAATCTATTCCATAGGTTATTTATAGGAACTGTATCGAAAGCCTTTCTAAAGTCCACAAAGCAACATAAGGGATTGGATTTATCATTACGGAATTATTCCACAATGATCCTAAGCATAACGAGATGGTTCGTTGTTGAATGATGCCTTCTAAAACCTGCTTGGCCTTTAGCCCGCTTACCTTCACTTTCAAGCCAAATGCCCAACTTATTTTCCAAAATAATACCATATAACTTGGCTAAGAGAGGGTTGATTATAATTTTTCGATAATTAGAGGGGTTATTTGTATCCCCACTTTTAAAAATAGGGATAATGAGGCTCTGAGTCCAAGGTTTAGGGAACCCTTGCTTGACTACTTGGTTGAAAAGCTTGTGGATGTGGGGGATGAGGACAAGACCTCCAATTTTTAAGATTTCTACCTAGTAACCTTCAATGTCTTTAGCTTTCCCATTTTCCAGGCGTTTAACCCCAAAATCAATGTCGTCTAATGAGAAAACTTCTTTTGTTGTGAGTAGGGTTTCGAAACCCCTTGCATTTGGAGATTCATAAAGCTTTTTAAGATAGGAATTTCGGTCATGTAAAGCAATTTTATTATTATCTTTAGTTTTCCTAGTTAGAATCCGCCTCTAGAATTTCTTAGGAGCCACCTTAGAGAGGTGTAAGAGATTCTCTTGTCTTTTACGAAAATATTTCCTTTTTTTCCTTTTAGTTAGGGCTTTGTAGATTTTTATCTTGTTAATTTTGAGAGATTCATCAACAGCTTCCTTAATTGCTCGCCTCGCACTTTTACAATATTTGTCATAGCATAGGTTGGTTTTGCTATTTCTTTTGTTACTTGAGACTTCAATTGATAACTTTTAATATAATATGAGAGGGTTGTAGTAAAATTATAATAGAGGTCATCTATGTTGTCTATACTAGATAAAGGAAGAAAATTAGTTTTTAATTCATTTAGAAAGAGATCATTTTTTGTTTCTATCAAAGATTAAGTTCTTTTGACTATAAGGATTATCTTCTATGGGATCTCTATGCATGAAAAAATTGAGGGTTATGAGTAGAGGCCTATGATCAGAGGCAGGCTCGTGATCGTCTAAGATGTCAAAATTTATTATTTCATTGTATAAAGGGAGATCAGAAATAACATAGTCTACCACGCTCCTGTCAAGCCCATGGATGCAGGTCATCTTTCTAGAATTGGGCCACTTCTTTAGACCGTTGCAAATTATGAGATCCTCAGCACTACAAAGCTTGACTAGCTTTGATCCAAACAAATTATCCCCGAGGTCTTGAGAGCTCCTTTTGTACCGGCTAGCTAGAGTAAGGTCTTCGTCTAACCAAAGAGTATTGGGGTTGGAATGATTTCTTAGAAGAATAGCTTGGTTGCTTGAAGTTTGAGAATTAAAGTCACCCATTAAAAGGATATTATCTTCATTCCTTAGGCTAGAAATATCACTCTCTAAACCATTGTAAGGACTATTTTTATCTAGATTCTTTTTCTTATAGAAGTTAGAATTAATGGGGGAAAAATAACAGATTGTTATGTAGGTATTTTTATCATTAATGTCAGTAATCTCAATCCAACTATATTGGTTGTAAGTGTCATTTTTATAAATCTTAGCATGGTGGGGGATGTTCTTCTTAATGTAGCAAGCTATGCCCCCAATGCCTCTACTATAGGATCGCTTGTTCCAGGTAGACCATAGTACAAAGCCATCTATGTTAAGGACCTTAGATTCTTCATGCTCCCAAGTTTCAACAAGAAATATAATATCAACATCATTTGAGATCGAACTTAGCTTGGGGGCTTTGTTCCATGGAAAGTCCTGACAGTTCCAAGAAAGAATTCAAAGCATGTTGAATTGCTATTTATTACTATCTTTTTGGTTTCTATCTCGAATAACGACTTTTCTATTTCTGATTATTGCCCATTTTCCTTCCTTCCTAGCTTATTTTATCTTTTGAACCTCCTTTCTTAATTCTGCTTGATCTTCTGGAATGAGATCTTCGTTTATAAATATTTCCCTTCCTTTTAGACTTGAGGTTTTACTAAGTATGTCATACTTATGGTCAGTAGAGCTCACCTTTATTCATATCAACCTTCCTTTATTCTCATTTAATTTTCCTAACCTTGTTGCTTCGTGAGACACGTGGTTTCAATTTGTAATCTATTATGTAATTATGTCTGGGCTATGGCTAAAGTATCCTCGTCTGCCTCCTCTTTCAAACCAAAGATTATAAGGTTCAAGGCCCTTTTATTATGCTCATGGTCTAATTTAATCAATTTTTTCTTTTCATCTTTAATTGGTTTGGTATCTAATTTACCGGCCCCACTATTTAGGGTGAGATTGTTGTTAACTTTTTCTTCTAGTTCTTTAATCATGTCCTTCATTTTAAGACTCTCTATATTATCAGCATCTCCTTGCTGGGATGTTTGGTTTGTATCTTGGTTTTGTTTTTCTATGACCTGCAACCTAGTTTCCATTGCCTCCATTTTATTCTACAATAGTTCTATTTTATTTTCTATTTGTTTTTGGATCTTGTCTTCAAGAGATGTGAATTTGTTTTCCAGCATGACTTCTAACTCGGTTTGTAAATTGGTATTGTAAATCTATTTTATTAATAAATATAATTATACTAGTATATATGACTAATATTTTATTTCATTTTGGGTTAAAAGTACATATTATTAAATTATGTTTATTTAATCCACGGAATAAATGTTTTCTGAAGACTCTTAAGGTGTCCTAGTAATTCAAGATCTGATTAAAAGAGGTATAGCCTCTCTTGCCTGAAATTCCAACCAAAACATTTATATAAAAAGTTCATAGACATAGAAATCAAAGGATACTTAGAAGTTAGTGAAGCACTCAATGTAGATTAAGTCTCGACATCTATACATTAGAAGCTCAGGTTTCTGCAATTTACACCTTACAATAACTATGAATAGGGTGATTATGGTTATTATTTCATTGACATCATTATGAGTGGAAATATGCGTTGATGCTTGATATACAAATAAGCAACTTTGAAGAAACTTATTTCACTTTTTTAAGCTGTTGCAAAACATGTCTGACCTGCATAGTTCTTATTTTCCTTTTCTGTGTGCTTCTTTCTCTCAGCATGTAGGTTTTATAAATTCGCGTAATCCGTTTTAAAATATTCAGAGAGAATAGAACCATTGTTAGTATTATTGATTTAATTAAATACTGTTTCTCTTTTGTCATGTTTTTATATTTTTTATGTATTTATATTAGAAATTATTAAATATAATATAAACTAAACATTTAACTTGTATCTCAACCTGTATAAAAAATAGCTAAGAATCTTCTAAGGAACCCAAAGAGAATCTTCTATGTAACCCAAAGAGTTGCACTGGTCTTAAAAAGTGAATAGCTCAGATAATGCCAGAGTAGGAATATCTATCTTATATCTATGGATTTTGGAACATTGGAGGTACACACTACAAAGAATAAAATGTACCATGTTCAATCTTGATGAAATAAACAACAATGTTAGAAGAACACTTGAAAGTCCATGAAGGAGGAGAAAGTATCAGCAACGGTTACGAATTTATGATGGAAATATATCTTTTGGTAAGTCACATATACATTGTAAAGGTTATTAGTGTAGAGAAAATGTGTATTATAATTTTTGAATGTAATATAACAGGATTTGAAATTAATAAACAAAGGGTTGATTTTATGAAAGAGAATAAGGAGCTAGGCTTTTTTAATGGTTAAAATATTCACTAAAGAAATGAGAATTATAATTATAATATGTAGTAGTTATATATACATTTAAAATAGATATTTACAATAGGTAAAGTATTTATATCATTAAAAGCAAAGTAATGTGAATTTAAAAGAAAGGAAGCTTATCACATATACATTTAAAAGATGATATTTACAATGGGTAAAGTATTGATATCATTCAAAACAAATTAATGTGAATTTAAAAAAAGTAATGTGAAAAGAGGTTGATATTTTCGTATATGTGGTTATAATATTTTTAAGAAAAAAGGTAATAATTTAAAATAAAATTATTATCATATTAATAAAGATGAAGATATCATATTAATAAAGATAAAGATATGAGAAAATAATTTTATTCTCAATAAATAATGTAGTTGGAATATATAATTAGAATAATGACATCTATAATTGTTAAAGGCCTCGTATCATTTAAGATTACGAAAGTAACAAGTTGATTGATAAATTTCATTGTGTTAAGTGTAAACCACAATTTTTAAATATTGAGAAGTTAATTGAAAAATGATATCCAATTGTCATATAAATTAACAATTGTATTAATTATGATAAAGATAGTAAATAATAAGGTTATGTTAAGTGTCACTAAAAAAAATAATGAGATCATTCTTTGCAATTGGAATTTCTCAAGTTTTGAAAGTTGTTTTACATTATTAGTGGAGGTTTTGGTATATGGAATTTGAGTATTCATGTTTTTTTAAATTTCATTTACATCAAAAAAATAAAAATTTAGTGAATGGGTTTACAATGAAAACAATACTTTCTTATAAGAGTATCATGGAGAGATAAGAGAGAAGGCTCATTTTGAGTTTATGCATTCGGATATTTATGTAAAAATATTTAATTGTTATATGTAGATATATGAGTTAAATTTTTTAGTTACTCTAAATATATTGTAGTTAGAAAAGTCGATGTTACTTTAAAGGTGGGAGAATTTAGGTAGCATGAATTTCATGATTTTTGAATAGGTAATGTAATAAGTATATAACTAACGACAAGATAAATATTCTTAAACAAATTGGAGGGGTGGAAGGAAAAAAATAAAAATAATTCAAATGGAATGTAGTATGGAATGGTTCACTTGAAAATAAAAAATCAATGCTAATGAGGAGACTTTCTGCCAAACCAAAATGGGCTACCATCGAGACTATGTTTTCCTTGGAAGCTCAAAAGTGATGGAAATTCCATCAAATGGATGTAAAGAGTTCCTTCTTGAATGGAGATCTGAAAGAAAATGATTTTATGTCTCAACCAAAAGGATTTGTTGTGAAGGAACAAGAGCACAAAGTATGTAAGATTATCAAATTCTTGTATGGCCTAAAACGAGTGCCATGAGCATAGTATGAGAAATTGAATAAATATAAATTCTCAAGCTAAATTTCAAACACTATGATCTTGATGATGAAACTTTGTTTGTAAAGAGATTTGATAAAACCATTTTATATATTGTGGTGTATGTAGATGAAATACTAATGACATGGAACAATGAAAATTGTAGCGCACCCATAAAAAAATAATTGAGGAAACATTTTGAGGTAACAAATTTGGGATATGCTCAATATTATATGGGTTTTGAGGTAACCCATCATAAAAATATATATATATTTCCCTCTCAACATAAGTTTATATTCCTCTCCCTAAATATGAATACAATCCTTTGACCACTCAAATAGAACATAATTTAAAGCTCACATCCAAAGAAGGAAATGAATTTGAGTATGCAACCAAGTATGTAGAGCTCGTACATTGTACTAACTACATAAATACTACGAGACCAAAAATTTCATTTGTTATTGGAATCCTCTCTAGATATATGAAAAAGCCTTGTGAGGGTCATTGATTTGCTACAAAATGCATTATAAGGTAATTGAAGGGAACTGAAGACTTTGGACTCAAACATACATAGGTGGATGAATTTAGCTTGATTTGATACTTTGATTTGGACATTAATGGAGATGAAGAAAATGGACTATCTACATGAAGTTATGTTATGAGTATTGGATTGGGAGTTGTCTCTTGGAGGTCACACAAACAATTAGTTCTAGCACATTCCATAACAAAAGAAAAATATGCCATAGCTAGAGAAGAAACAAAAGAGAATATGTGGCTCATGGTAATTCTTGAAGATTTGCAAGAGAAACAAGTTCATTCTACTTATCTTCTAATTGACAATACTTCTGCAATAAAGTTGGCCAATAATATAAAGTTCGGTCATCAAGCCAAGCATATGAGTACAAAATATCATTGGATTCGAGATCATGTTGAGGAAAATATTTTTCATCTCCATTAATGTTCCACAAATGAGCATATTGTAGAAATCTTCACAACAAAGATTGGAAGAGAAATTATTGAAAGATTCAAAATGATGCTTAGACTCACCAACGCCCCTTCATATTAAGGGAGGGGTGGAATGTTAACACCTAATATTTAGGGATTGCGACAATATTGTACATATGAAAATAAGAAGATGAAGAGACATTGAGATGTGAATTTCAAGAATCTCCATCTCCAATGTGTATACTATTAACTCTTTCGATATAAATTCATCAATTCGTGGAGTTACCAATACCTGGTCTAACATGAAGTCTTTAGATAGCTTAGAGATCTAGGGACTTAGTTATGTCGTGAGTGTATTGGAAAGAGAATATCAAGCTTTACTAGGAGTGAACCTCCGACTTGCATGGACCAGTTGAACAAGCCGAGTTAGGAAAGGTGACCAACGTTAGTGGGGCACAATCAGGCCCGTTAGTATATTTTGGTAGGGAATATTAAATCCTGGCCCTCGACCTAGACATGACCCTGTCTTCAAGTCATATATCGCTCAAGTCAGTGCACGTATAAGAGTTTGAAGGGAGAAACTCGTCTGAGGTATGACCTTACGATGAGGCTAACCACCTCCCCTACCTTGCGACCCCAACCAGTTCCGGTGGTACCCATGACACATAAATTTTGAAATTGGGTTATAGTATATAAAAGAGGGGGTTTGAATAAATTTGGAAAGAAAAAAAAATAAATGAGCCATCGAGAGGGGGAAATAGGCTTTAGCCCATGGATCTCAAAGAGTTTTTCTGTAGAGGTTCCAGTGGATTGGAATTAGTGGATTGTGAATGAACTCTACCACATCCACTGCATCACTCTAAATATCTTTGAATCAAAATAAGATTGAAAAATATTTGTCAACAAAACCATCCAAATAAGCCAATCCTCATTTCTTAAATAAAATCTCAATATTTTAATAAATATATAAATAATAACGAGAATTACCCAATATCAAACATTCCTCACTCATTAACCCATATTATTTCTTCAAACACTCAATAACACTTAATAGATAAATTTTGTTACATTTAAGTATAAAAAATCTAAAAAAAGAATATATATAATAAAATATAAAAAAATTCCATCAAATTTTGGTAACTTCTATCTATAGATTCCTTCAAGTTGTCTATAAAATCCACGAAAAGATAAGTGAGACAATTTTCTTTGAGGGTGTTAGAAAACCCTATGTTTCACACATGTGAAAAAAAATAACTATCCGAAACAAATCCCTCTATACATCATAAATTATGATATGCCAAATACTTTAGAGCCTCCTATAGAATTATATACATTTGAAACAATGAATAACACGTTTTAGCCTTGATTCCTTGACCTGCTTTGCAGGACTGGTTACAATTTGCATTGCACTTTATGTCTATTTTTATGTAGAAGTGTAGCTATTTCTTGACTATCATTTAATATTTAAAAATTATAACTTCCTTCCAACGTCAACAGTCACACTTAATCGAGAAATTTCATGGGGATGCGATGTATCGTAGACAACCATGAAGTTCTCCATTCTCCATCCCCAACAGATCATGCATGAGACTTTCAAGGACGCGAGTAGTTATTCATGCACAAACAATTAATGACCTTTATTTGCGCATATTTCTGAAATTCTAGCGGCATTCTTGACCTCCCAACAGTCGGTCATCTAGATCTGAAGAGACATAGCCATCCCGGTGGAAGTAACGCTGCATCTAATGAATCCTGCAGCAATATCGAACACATTTCACCGAGAAATTTCCCACTTCCTACAATAAATTCATTTATTTCACGATATCATATTCTCGTTTCCTTACACATGCGGCAGGTATACCCTTTTGTATCAGAAATTCTAGGCATAGATCGCTGGTCGTTATTGGTATCTGCAATTACATTCACGTGACATATCGATATGAATCCGAGATAATATTTTATCTCGCAAATAACTAAAGAAACTATCTCAATAAATTACTAATCCCTAGCGTTACATGCCATTGTTGACTTCATTTCTTCAAATTAGGGTTCTCAATTACCATATGTTCCCTTGCAAATGAGGCATTTTAATGAATGTGGCCTGGTTCTTGGAATAAAGGATTACTAGTAGTGTAAAATAATCTACCTATTTGCCGTCTTTAAGAGAAAGGAAATAGGTTGTCATCCTTGGTTCAATATGATGCAAAAAACTCTCACTCGCTGTAAGTCTATTTTTCTAAAGCTCTTGGCAATGTTTTTCTCATGAAATGTCGGATTTGGCAACAAATTTCCACTTGCTGGAGACTGATACACTCCTAAGCCAATTTCGCAATCTCCAATAGTGACAACACTATATAAAATACGTCGATGGAAAGTCAATTGAATGAATCCTGACGAATGTCATCCCTCATTGATCCAAATATTTCTTTATAACTTAAATAGTTAATAACCTCAAACTAGTATATATTCAGTCGATAGTTCAGCTTCCATATATAGGCTAGCATAAATATGCATCTCTATTAATTTAAAAGCTAGATAAATGCATTTCCTATTGTAAATTGTACAAATTGGAGCCAGAAAATTGACTTTCCTATTCAAGACTCTGCCGCTGTGAAATGTAAGTATGCCTCGATGGGAGATTTCAAACACTCTAGTCTATTGTACATTGAACCCCAACCTTTTCTTTTTTTTCTTTTCCTAATATCCCCATATTCTATTTTTTTTTCATCTCCTAATATTTCCATAATGTGATATCAATTTTTTTAATAAAATTTTACTATGATATAATATTATCATTTTTCTTAATACATTGATACATTACTCATTACTCATTCATATTTTCTAAATCATTACTGCTATATTTATTTTTTATAAAACTTCTACTTTATACTTCAAAGTATAGCTCCATCTAAAATATCCATGTTATAGGATCATCAATAAATCCATAACATATAAGTTTTCATGACTTAGTATTTCTTTGGTTTCCACTTGAGCCTTGACTATCGGGATCATAGAGTATTTCTTCAGGGATGGGTAGATGTTCCAACGACGAAAAATGGTTTGGGGAAGACAACAGCTGGGACAACGACCCAACAGGTGGAAATGGCAAAAGAGATCCGTAGTAAGGAAAAGAAATAGACTAGGGTTTTGGGAGGAGCGATGAGGACCATAGGATCTCCTCATTGCATCCCAACCCTTCACAAAACCCAAACCATCACCGCCATGTGATCTTCACGTGCTATGTGCACAAATGGAGGACAATCGTTGAAGGATAACGATTGTAGATGCATTGGAAGTATAACAAATAGTTGGCATTCGTGTGATGAATTTAATTAATGAGAAGTATGGTATTACATTCAAATGGTACCCTTAGAGTAAGGCATTAAATCAATATATGATTGTTTCTATGTTAGTTAATATAATGTTAAGCCTTGGAATAGTTGGATGTTGAAATTAAAAATATCAATAGTCATCATTCAGTAAGGATGTGTTAACTTGCAAAGGTCAAGAACCTGAATCTAGGCCAATTGAATGACTTGGGAATGTTAATGGTATTCATTGCAACCTTATGACTTAGCCTTATCAAATTATTTCATGAAAATCATGACACTAAGGTGCAACACTTAAGATTACCATGATTTAGCATATGAAAAAGGAAATGTCGATTACAATGGTGGGTAGTTGTATAATATAGTAAATATTTAGTTGTTCATATCATTTAAAGTAATACATAAATATAGTTATAATATATACGTATCAGTTAAATGAGATAAAATGTTTGGAAATCTAGGAGATATGATAGCACCAACATAGAAGAAATCATACCATATTGCCACTAGAGAGCGAGTAGAGTTGACGCTACAGTTAAACAAAATTTTTGAGAATAGATACATCAGGCCAATTGTATCACCATGGGGTGCACTAGTATTGTTTGTGAAGAAGAAGGATGGTACTCTCACGTTTTGCATTGATTACCAGAAATTGAACAAGGTGACCATCAAGAACAAGTATCTCTTGCCAAGGATTAATCACTTATTTGATCATTTTAAGCGAGCAACAATGTTCTGAAAGATTGAATTTACATCCACATATCATCATGTACACATCAAGGAAGATGATATTTACAAGGCAACGTTGCAGATAAGGTATGGAAATTATCGTTTTGTTTTAGCTCCATTACATTTTGTTAATTCTCTAGCTATCTTTATTTTCTTGATGAATAGTGTGTTGAGTCTTTATCTCGACAAGTTTTTTATTGCCTTCAGGTGAAAATGTGAATTTGGGTTACACTTTTGCCCTTTTTTGAGAAAAAAATATCATTTTTAGAAGTTATTCAACTTTAGAAAATCCAAATCAATTTTTCTATTTAGACTTTCATTTTACAATAAAACAAAAAACTTGTGAGAAATTTTATTAGATTTCTATTGCTTATTTTTTGGAATCTTTTTATTCACATTTGATATGTCAACTTAGCAATTGTTTGAAAGTATTTTCTTTAAAAATTATGGGATTCATAAAAAGTCATGTTTTTTTGGCACTAGTGTATTCCTTGTTAACTTGTCGTTTTTGAAAAAAAATATGTTGCAAAAATCTAGAGAAACACTACTTTGACATCGTTATATTTACGAAACCAACTGATGCACATCATAATTAATAGAAATTTTTGAATTGAACCAATATGAAAAAATTGCATATTTTGATGATGTTTAGCATAGTTTCATGTTTCTCAACATATTAGTTAAAAGCTGAAAATATAAAACCTACACACGAAACAAGAGGTACGAATGTAATGAACCAAAAATTTAACATATTTTTTTACAATGTATTTTGGAAGATAAAAAGATTTGATTTAACTAAATCATAATGACCTTAAGAATTTTTTTGCACACATTTTTTTAGAAAAATAATTCAAATTAGCAAATATCTCTGAAATTCCATACAATATTTATCTACTAAAAGTAGATTCAATTTCGAAACTGTTGGTATTGGTTTCAAAAGTAAATATACCAAATTTGATGGACTTTAACCATTCCAAAGTTGGATAAAGGTAACCATAACTGAGTTGTTTTAGATTTGTAGGTTTAATTAGTTCGAAATAACTAAATACACTTTCTTTCGAACTTTTTTTTCTCATCGACGCCCATTAAAATAAATGGAAAATTAATTCGGAAAATTGTTTCAAAAGTTCCGCCAATTTGTTTTTTAAATTTCGACTACAAATGTGTCTATATTTTCCATTGGCCGCGAAAATGAAACAATGAAACCTGTTCATTGATGCAATCTTGATATATTTTTAAAATCATGAAGAATATGCCAAGCATTTAGCAGCAATATTAAAATTTCTAAGACAGCATTAGTTGTATTCCAAGCTTAGTAAATGTCGTTTCTTTTAGACAGAGGCACATTACTTCAAAAATGTGGTCTCCAAGGAGGGAATAACAAAGGATCAAGAGAAGATAAGAGTTATCATGGAGTGGGAAGCTCCAATAAATGTGGATTATAAAATATATTCTATGGGGTTAATAGGCTATTAGAGGAGGTTCATCAGGAACTCCTCCCAGATTGCATATCTTATTATGTCATTGTAGAGAAAAGGTAAGAAATTTTAATGGACAGAGGAATGTGAAACGTTTATGAAACTAACCCATAAAAGAGAAGAAAATATAGATCAATGACTTAGAAATAAGCCTCTTCGAAGGGGGAAACTCCTTTACATTACATAAATGAACAACTCTTGGATGATACAAATGACAAAGCCTCCTTTCTATATTTAGGAGTCCATGGGGTAGCAATATAATCCTAGTAGACTTAACAATAATAATGTAAGGGCACAACAATAACAATAGTTGGCTTTTATGAGGCACAATAATAACAATATGGGGACTACACAGGTACAAACATAACAATAAGTGAGCTACACTAACAACAAAAAGGGAATAGACAAGTAATATAGAGACTGAACATGTCCCTCTCCTTAAAAAAAGTGTTTTCCTCAATGTTTGAGTAGCTCTGGATGCTTCTGTATAAAATTCTCATCGTCCCATATAGTATCTTCAATGGGCAAGTTCTTCCACTTGATGAGATACTCTAGAATTGATCGATTTCGCAACTGTCGATTTTTTATTTCCGTGACTGCTTCAGGTTCCAATATGTTTTTTCCTTCCTCATCAACTTGTGGCAATATTGTTTCAACTCAAATTTTTTCACCTATAACCTTCTTAAGCATGAAAAATTGAAAATTGGGTGCAGTTGGGAAGAAGCAGGAAGCTCCAGTTTATATTTCATAGTAACAATCGTTTTCAACACCTTGTAAGGACCATAGTACTTTGGTGATATTTTATTATTCTTCTTAGCTTGTTTGAGGGACATTTGTTTGTATGGTTGTAGCCGCAAAAATACCCAATCATCTACATCAAAAATTCTCTCGCCTGATGTTTAATTCGATTTTGTGCCAAATTTAGGTTATCCTTTAAGATTTGGAGAAGCTGTTGTTGATGTTCGATATGATCTTCCACTTCTTTACCCTTAGAATTTTCTCTTAAATATGATCTGATGGACGGTGGATGATATCCATAAAGTGCCATAAATGGGGTCACGTTTGCTACAGTGAAGGAAGTGTTATACCACCATTTAACCAGAGGTAACCACTTGACCCATTGTTTTTGTTTATGAGATACGAAGCAATGAAGATATCCTTCCAAATATTTTTTCACTAACTCAGTTTTCCCATCGGATTTAGGATGATAAGATGAGCTATGAGCTAGTTGAGTAACCAAACAAGAAAACAATTTTGTGCAACAAATTCGAGTGAAAATAGGATCTTTGTCGCTTACAATAATCTTTGAGTTTCCATGTAGTTTTTGAATTGTTTCCATAAATGCAGTAGCAATTTTACTTTATTTAAATGGATGAGATAATGCACAAAAGTGTGCATACTTGGTAAGTATTTCAACTACCACCATGATGACACTCTTCCCTTCAGACTTAGGTAAGCATGTGATAAAATCCATTGAAACCTCCTCCCAACATTGGCTTGGAATGCATAAATGTTTAAGCACACCAAGGGTCTTATTTGTCTCAACTTTATTTTGTTGGAAAACCAAACATCCTGCCACGAAATTTTGAATATCAGATTGAAGTACATCACAAAAAATTCTTTCTTCACCCTATGATAAGTTTTTAAAAATCCTAATTGTACTCCTAAGGGAGAGGTGTGCAATTCCAAAAGAATATTTTTTTTTAGTTGGGAATTCTTACAAAGATATAAGAGATATTTGTACCATAAGGAATAATTTTTCCAACTAAATGTATTAGATGTACTAGGATCTTGCTACAAATTTTGAATGAGTGTACACACTTCTTCATCATTCTTATATTCCTCGCTTTCTTCTATTATCCAATTTGGTTGGATAATAGAAATGGTGCAAAGAAATGATTCCACATCCTCATCCTTTCTTGAGAGTGCATCTTCAACAAAGTTTAGCTTCCTTTTTTTATAGATGATTTAAAAATTCATAACTCTAACATCTTTATGACCCATTTTTTATGCTCTTCTAAAGATAGTCTTTGTTCCAAAAAGTATTTAAGACTATCATGACCATTTTTTACCTTCAAGTGTCTTCCCATTAGGAAAGGTCGTCATTTATTTAGTGCATGTAGTATTGCCAGCATTTCCTTCTCATAAATAGCTTTCTTTAAATACTTTCCTTTGATTCGACGATTTTCAAAAGCAATGGGTCTTCCTTCCTGCATTAAAACAACACCAATTCCATTTCCTGAGGCATCACATTCCACAATAAAGGTTTTTGTGAAGTTTGGCATAGCTAAGACAAGAGCTTCGCACATTGCCTCTTTAAGATGTTCATAGGCTTTAGCTGCTTCAGGAGTCAATGAAAATGCATATTTATTCAATAATGTTGTTAGAGGTGCTAATGTTTTCCCATAATCTTAACAAACTTGTGATAATACCTTGGTAACCTGAGAAATCCTTGCAATTTCTTTATGGTTATGGGTTCTTTCCATTCCTTAATGGCTTTATTTTTGTTAGGGTCTACCCTAACACACTCTTGAAATACAATATGACCCAAATATTCCACCTGTTGTACTCTAAAGAAACATTTGGAGGTTTCTATAAAAAATTATTTCTTCTCTAATAGTTTGAGCACCCTGTCAACATGTTGAAAATGATCCTTCCAAGACTTGTTGTAGATTAGTATATCATCAAAAAATACTAGCACAAATTTTCGAAGGAAGGGTTTGAAAATGGAAGTCATCAACCCTTCAAATGTAGAAGGTGCATTGATAAGGCCAAAAGGCATGACCAAAAATTCATAATGACCCTCGTGAGTTCAAAATTCTTTTTTTGCAATGTCTTCAGTCTTCATTCTAATATGATGATATCTTGAACAGAGATCCTACTTGGTGAAATAAATTTCTTCATGTAATTCTTCCAATAATTCATCAATCACAAGAATGATATATTTATATTTAATAGTGAGCTTACTGAGCTCCCCATAATCTAGACACATGTATCATGATCCATCCTTCTTGTGCAACAACACTAATGGAGCAGCAAAAGAACTTTGACTAATTATACCAGCCTCTAGCATTTTTGCAATCATACATTCAATTTCGCTCTTTTGGACATAAGGATATCTATAAGGCCTGATGTTGGGAAGAATACTTCCCGGAATCAAATGATAGCATGATAATTATCACGAAAAGGTGGGAGTCCTTTGGGATTTTCAAAAATCTCGGAACGATTATCCAAGACTTTTTGGAGATCTGGAGAAATAGATGATTTTGATGTTGGAACTTCTAGTGAGCATAATTGTGCAATTACGCCTTGTTGTTCTTTATTTAGAAGCTTTATAATGACATTAGAGCTTATTATCTTTCCTGGACTCCCTATGATACCTCGTAATTAAACTTCCTTTCCTTCCGAAAAAAAATTCAAGAAAAGTTCTTGAAAATTAAAAGCTATTGTCCCCAAAGATTACAACCATTGTACTCCTAGTACAACATCAACACCACCCATTGGAGTGGAAAGCATTGAACTATTAAATACATATTCACCCATGGTTAGCTTGATATTATGGAACTTTCTAGAGAAATTTATAGTTCTTCCATTGGAAACCATCACTTGACACTCTGGTTCTTGCTATAGAAAGTAATTCAATTCCTTGGCTACCTTACAATGAATAAAATTAAGGGTACTACTCGAATTAATCAACACTATTACATTTTTCTTTTTGATATGTCCTTCTATCTTAAGGGTTTGAGGAGTCGTAATTCCTATCAATGCATTACAGAATATGGTTGGATTCATTTCTTCTTTCTGTATCGTCTGTTCCTAGTGTATATCCTCTTCTTTTGAAGTTTCTTATTCATTTTCTTCCTCCTCTTCACAATCTATGTAAAATAATTTCTTCTTAGCACACTTATGATCTTTAGTGTATTGTCTATCACAACTATAGAAAATCCCTTTTGCTATTTCTTCTTCCAACTATTGTGGTTTCAACCTTTTATTTTTCGGAAGTCTATAAGTAGCAACACTTCCATATTTATAGATGTGAGTGGTAGGCTTCGTTGTCACCATAATTTTACTTTCAATTTTTCTTGCCAACCTGAATGCCTTCTCCAATGAATCAGGTTCCCAAATGCGAAACTCATGTTGGATGTTATCCTTTAAAGTGCCTATGAAGACATCAATCCTGTATTCCTCTGGTATATTAGTTACTCTTAATGTTTTCCACCATTGAACCCTTTTGTTTGAGATTTATCAATTCGCTAAAGAAGGTGTTTATCTTTGTATCCTCATAATGTGTTATCATTTCCTCTGTAAAAATTGACCAAGTGACAATTTGTTTACGAGAGAAAAGCTATCGAGACCATAAAAATGTATTTTGTTCTAAATATAAAGTTGAAATGCGTACATTTTGTGTGTTTCTCACATTATGGAGATGAAAATATTGCTCCACCTGTAGTATCCATGTTACATGATCAATGCCATCAAACTTCCTCATATCGATCTTTGGAATATGGTGGGTCTTCAATCCAATGTTAGATTTTATGAAATCATAATTAACATTTATTTTTTTCTTATCATGAGTTTCCGCTACTACCTTTTTTCCGTTAGGAATCATTTCTTGTAGCAACTTAGTCAAACCTTCCTTCAAACCTTCCATGTCTGCTTTTAAATCATTCTTCATGTCCTACATGTTTCCCTTCAATTTTTATTCTATACCATCAATTTTAGCTTCCATGTCATTATTTAAACCATCCATCTTAGCTTCCAAGTATTTATTCAAACCCTCCATCTTAGCTTCCATTTCATTTTTGGTTACTTTTTACGAGAGTGAGATTTGTTGCACTTAGTCTCGTAAGTTTGATATATCATGTTGCACTTCTTCATCTTCATGCGTCATAGTAGAGCATTCTAAGGGCTTAATAGGTGTGGAATTATTTTCTAAGGGGGGTTATAGAATACCATAATTTATATATTCTTCAATATGCCCTTGGAATCACTTCAGATTTCTTTTTTAAAAAACCATTATGCAATTTTAAAAAAAAAATACACACTTTTTTCTTGCGTTTTAGGAGGTTGATATTGAACCTGAATTATCTCTACAATTTTAGATATTCAATATGTGAAATTAGGTCCTCTAGTAGCCCTCTGATTCTTCTTTCTAATGCCATAGATCAGACACAATTTGGATTATTCGAGGCCAAGTTATGCCTGCTCTCCCACAATGACATAATTATGGGTTGTTTCAGTAGATCAAACTTGTATAGAGTGCCACATGTCATTGTTTCGACCTTCGGCTCTGAAAGCGATATACAATAAGCTATCATCCATGCACTTTTAGTCACGTTTTACAAAATTCATATTGGATTCTTGAAGAAAACGTTATCATGATTTTCCCTTGGTCACCTGTTTGAGACGAAATTTTTGGTCCTACCAAAACCCTAATTTCCATAGATCATATCTACGCAACTATTGCGAACCAAGATCTAAAATTTTTGCACAATTTTCCCTAGGAGTTTAGATCAAATGGGTTTTTATTTTAAATTTTGAACCTTTGTAGAAAAAAAGTTATAACGAAACTTCTATGATGACCTATTTCCAACAGAAAAGCCCTAGAATCCAAACCTCTAATACCAAATGTTATGAAACGAGCTCAAAAAATAGAAGAAAATATATAAAAACAACTTCTAAATAAGCCTCTTCAAGGGGGAAAACACCTTTACATTACAAAAATGAAAATTCTTGGATTATACAAATGAAAAAGCCTCCTTTATATATATAGGAGTATATGGGGTCACAATATAATCATAGCCGACCTAACAATAATAATGTAAGGGGACAACAGTAACAATAGTGGGCTTTTATGGTGAACAATATAAGGTTACAACAATAGCAATAAGGGGGATACGCTAACAACAATAAGGGACTACATTAGTAATATAGGGACCTAACATAAACAAATTTTGAACACTTGAAGGAGTTGTTGACAAATGGTCCAGTGTTAAATAATACTGATCTGGAAAAAGAGTTTGTAGTTTCTACATATGCTTGCAAGAGAGGGATTTTTTGAGTCCTTATGCAGGAGGGGTAAGTAGTATGTTATGAGTCACAGAAACTGAATGACCATGAGGAGAATTATCTGACACGTGATCTTGACTTAGCAGTGATCATTCATGCGTTGAAGATGTAGAGGCATTATCTTCTGAGCAGTATATTTGTATTAATGAGTGATCACAGTGGGTTGAGATACTTGTTTGACCAACTAAACCTAAATGTCAGCCAAGCTAGATCGTTGGCCATGATCAGTGAGTTTGACATGAAGATCAGGTACATCAACGGAAAAGAGAATAGGGTTGTGGATTCTCTTAGAAAGGGGATACATGTAAATGACATTGTAGATATGATTTCTTATAGGAGATACTTATGGGATCAAATCTTACAGGAAGGTCAATAGGATGAGAGGTATAGAGAGCTTATGCACACGTTACAATAGAGTGTAGGTTCAGGTAGTGGTACAGGTACAACTGTAAGTACAGGTGCATAGGATGTGGACTATCATCTCTCAACAAATGGCTTGGTATTATTTAGGGATAAGGTATATATGCTAGACAATAGTGACATCAAAAAGATTTTCTTAGCATATTTTCTTGAGAAACCATATTTAGGTTACCCGGGATACCAGAAGACATTGACAACAGTGAAGAAATTTTATTATTGGCCAAATTTGAAGAAGAATGTGGTAGATTTTGTGGCTATATGTTCGGACTGTCAGCACGTAAAGGAAAAGTGTAAACTTCTAGTTGGATTTGTATAACTAATTCTAATTCTAGAGTTGAAATTGAAGGCCATTTCCATGGATTTCATTACAAGTTTTCCGAGGAAATATAGACAACATGATTCTGTCATGGTTATGGTGGAAATTTTGACTAAGAAAACACTTCATTATAGTGGATATTACATATACAAATAGTGATGTGGCATAGGTGTTCATCAAAGATGTGGTTAGATTGCATGGTGTTATGAAGAATATTTTTCTGAAAAGGGATGCAAAGTGCACTTCCAAGTTTTGGAATGAGTTTTTTGTAGGTTTAGGTACAAATTTGGACTTCAGTACAACTTATCATTTGCATAAATATGGACAGACAGAGAGGGTCAATGAGATTTCGGAAGACATGTTCAATATGTATGTGATTCATCAACAGAGGATATGGTAGGAGTACCTTCCGTTAGTTTATTTTTCTTACAACGATGGTTTTCAAGAGTCACTGAGGATGAGTACGTTTGAGGAATTATATGGGAATTTTTGTAATACTCCCATCACTTAGAGTGATCAAGTCAATAGGGTATTGATTGGACCGGACATGTTAGCATAAATGGAACAGGAAATGCATGTAATAATGAAGAATATAAAGTTTGCATATGATAGGAAGAAAATATATGCAGATCAAAATAGGTTGTTTAAGGAGTTTCAGGTTGGGGAATAAGTGTACTTCTACATCAAGCTCAAGAAAATCTCTTTACAGATTGGATCATGTGCCAAGTTGGCACCATTGTTTTGTGGAACTTTCAATATTCTTGAAAGGATTGGACTAGTATCCTATCGACTTCCATTGCCTCCGATAGTGAGATTCCATGATGTTTTAAATGTGTTGTTTCTTAATAAGTCTGTTGAACATGTTGATCATGTGATTGACTAGTTTATATTATAAGTGGAGAAAGAAGGAGAATTCCAATCGAAACCACAGTGTATATTATAGACAAAGGGGGTCATGCTTCAGAGCTAAGAAATCGAGAAGGTTAAAGTGTAGTGGAAGAACTCTGGGCCTATTGAAGCTAATTGGGAGATGTCAGATCATATGCAGGCTATGTATCCTTCGATATTCGCTAGTTGCGCGAATGTCCTTGATATATGTTTTTCGTATATTTCTTGGTATGATTTTTTTGTATATTTACATATGTATATGGATGTAAATATTACCATGACATGTGTTATAAAGCTCCAATAAGTGATATGGGTTTCATGTCATTATGGTTGTCATGTTATTACATTCTCATGATGGTTTGCTTCTGATCAGGGTGATCATTCCAAATATTTCTACGAGCTAAGTTATAAATATCCATGGGTAGTATGTTTTTATTTCAGCAATCTTCTTGGTTGTAGGTGTCATTGAACACCGAGGATAGTGTTTCCATATGGGGGAGGGTTCTGTAACAAACCTGGTGAAAATTCCATGTAATAAAAGTTAATAAATGCAAAATAATAATTAGGGTTATGGGAAACTTATTCCAAGATGAATTTTGGGGAAACAATCCTAGTGTCGGTGCTCATTTTTCTTAGTATGGCTAAGAAAATTGTCAAAGGAAACGACTAAGGATTTGGAAAGGAAAAATGGAATTTTTAAAAATTTATTTATGAAAATAATGGAAATTAGGAGAAAGAGAAGGTGAAAGGTCACAGGTTGTATGTGAGAAGGAAAATTAAGGAAAATAATGAAAAATGAAGAAAATAGAGACCTTATTAATAAAAATACTTATGAGGATTTGTAGGCACCTTTTGTCAGTGCAAGCATTTATTAGTTCAGTTTTGGAGCTATCTCTCTATTCTCTCTCACACACTCTTGGACACTGAGAGTTTTCTTGGATAACTTTAGCATTGGATCAAGAAAGGAAAAGAATGCAAAGAAGAGGGAAAATATCAAGTAAGGAAGAGCAGGATCAAGGAGATACATTGATATTATTTGCACGTATCAATTTGCATGTATGATTACTTTGCTAGATTTGGTATGCATGGTCAGGAATATGTGTTCTTGGTTCTCTTACTACCATTAGCATGGGTTTTGGCAGGTGTAACAGTGTTCTTCAGCCTTTCCTTCCATTTCTGGATAGCCATAGTGTGGTTGGGTTCACTTTTATTTGGTTGAGTTGGATTTCTAGATGGACTCAAACCTGAGCGGTGTGGTCTCAATATTATTCACAAGGCATAAGAATCTCAGGATGGGATACAGGGTAAAGCCATAATGTGAATTTCTTGATTGATCCCAGGAATACCTTGACAAGTTAATGATGAGATACACGGTAAATCTCACTAGTAAGTACCCTTTATTATGCCTATGAATCTTGGGTTGGGATGCAGGGAAAAGCCCAAACGGTGGATACCTCATAAGGCTAGGAATCCCTTGTCTCGTAATGACATGATACACAATAAATTTGAGAGGTTGAGACAAATAAATTCCCCACATTTTAAATGGAGAGATATCGAGGCATCCATTCTTCTTTATGGCCTAGTGATCAAGTGGGGATTACAGTAAATCTTGGTTCTATTGATAAAGGTGATGTGGTTTGGCCTTGAGAATCCCTGGATAATTTTTTTAGGTTTCAATTCCACATTTATGCTTGGAATATCAAACAGGGGTGATTGGTTGAAGAGAGATTTGGCTCATCCAATCTATGGTTGGGTGGAACATGGAAGTCCCAAACATGGCTGGCTTTTGAATTCATTAATAAGGTTTCCTTTCCTTGGTATATTATGTGCAAATGTACTAGTTCATATATGGATTTTATGGTTGTTGTAGCATTATTATTTCTGTTTTTTATTTGTTGGTTACAAGTATGTTTTATGACAATGATTATATATGTCTCTTATCATGTTTTGATTTATGTATGAATTAACAATGAATCTCTGACCTAATAGATGATAATGTTGTTGTTTTGATAATTCATCAATTCTTCTTAGAGATTATCATATAAGTATGATACCCCTATTCTCAGATCAATTATTGTGACATATAGAATTCATATTTGTGTCATGTTTGATGAAATTCGTGTCATGGCTAGTAGCAGTTCATTCAATTACTTGTTCAAGTATTTTCACTTGTATCATTGTTTATATGTTACTTTTCATTTCTGGAAGTTTCATGGAGGTATGGGAAGTTGCCTAATTCTTGGCCCTAAAAAAGTGGCACAAAATCTGGGGTCGCACACACTGAACTGCTTAGAAAAGTTCCCAGTTGCAGACATGCCCTTGTTGTGGGAATGAATTGAGGGTCCCATTCGCATGCATGCCCATGTCATGGGAACAAATGAGGCTTTAATTCTATGATATGTCAGGTTTTCTCAGTAGTTGATCACCTGGAAGGGATGGATGGTTCCCTTAAGAAGGGATGGATGGTGCCTAAGGGTTCCGTATCATGTGTAGAAGGTCAAATTTATTGTGTTGTGTCAGTTCCACTTTCTTAACTATACATGGGGAGCTTAATTAGATAATATTTGTCTCTCATCACATGTTTACCCCAAAGGATCAAGTAACCTGGGTAAATGTGGGAGGAGGGTGTTAAACACAAACATTGAGTTTCGAAAGATTCCATAACAGAGGAAAAATATGTGGAAGATGGAGAAGAAAAGAAGGATAATGTGTGGCTCGTGATAATTATTGAATATTTTCAAGAGAAAGAAGTGCATTCTACTCTTCTTGTAATTGGCAATACTTCTGCAGTAAAATTTCCCTAGGATCCAAAGTTCCATGATCGAACCAGAAATATGAATATAAAATATCATTTGATTCGACGTCATCTTGAGGCAAATATTATTCATCTACTTCATTTTTCAACAAATGAGCATATTGTAGACATCTTCACCAAATATATTAGAAGAGAAAAGGTTGAAATATTCAAAATGATTCTTGGACTAACCAACACCCATTCATATTAAGGGGTGAAATGTTAACACCTAATCTTTTGGGATTGCAAAAATATTATAAATGTTGTAAATATGAAAATAAGAAGATGAAGAGACATTGGAATATGAATTTGGTGAGTCTCCCTCTCCAATGTATATATTAATGACTCTTCCTAATATAAATTCATCAATTCGTGAAGTTACCAATACCTGGTCTGACATGACATGTTTAGACGGATAATATATCGATGACTTTAGTTATGCCCTCAGTGTATTGCAAAGAGAATATCAAGCTTGACTAGGAATGAACCCCCAACTTGCGTGGACCTGTTGAAAAAGCCGACTTAGGATAGTCGACCAACCTTAGTGGGCATAGTCGGGCCCATTGGTATATTTCAATAGAAAATATTAAAGCCTGACCCCCGACCTGTGCATGACCCTGTCTTGTTGTCAGACATCGTTCAAGTTAGTGCATATAGAAGAGTTTGAAGGGAGAAATTGGTCCGACCTATGATCTTATGTTGGGTTTGGCCACCTCACCTGCCCACCGAACACAACCAGTTCCTGTGGGAACCACAACACATAAATTTTTAAACTGGGTTAGAGTATATAAAATATGGGGTTTGAATAAATTTGGAAAGAAAAAAAAGGTATCAGCCACCAAGAATGGGAAATAGGCTTTAGCACGTGGATCTCAAGGAACTATTGTGTAGAGGTTCGAGTGGATTGGAATTATTGGTTTGTGAATGATATTTTCCACATAAACTACATCAATCCAAATATATTTCAATCGAAATAACAATTTTGTTTTCTACATTAATAAAACTCCATATAGCTATCAATCAAAATAAGATTGAAAAATTGATATCAACAAAACATCCTAATAACCCAATCCTCATTGCATCAAATAAAATCCCAACATTTTATATAATAAATTGTTAATAAATATATAAATAATAACCAAAATTACCCAATATCAAACATCCCTCAAACATTAACCCATATTATTCCTCCAAACACTAAAAATCTATTTTTTCCTATCGTAAGATATACAAAAAAAACAATATATAATAGAATATAAAAAATATTCCTTAAAATTTTGGTAACTTTTATGTAATAGATTCCTTCAATTTTTGTATAATATTTGAAAATATAGTGACCAACTGAAAAGAGAAGTGAGAAAATTTTCTTCGAGCGCGTTATAAAACCCTATGTTTCACACATGTGAAATAAAATAACTTTGCAAAACAAATCCCTCTATAAATCATAAATTATGATATTCCAAATAATTTCAGAGGTTCCTATAGAATTATATACATTTGAAACAATAAATAACACTTCTTAGCCTCGATTCCTTGACCTTCTATTAAAAAATTCTCACAATTTTCATTGAACTTTATGTCCATTCTATGCAGAAGTGCAGCTATTTCCTTACTATCATTTGTTGCATCATATAGAATATTTAAAAATGATAACTTCCTTCGAACGTCAATAGTCACACTTGGTCGATAACTGTCATGGGGATGCAATGTTTGGTAGAAAAACATGAAGTTCTCCATTCTCCATCCCGAATAGATCATACATGAGACCTTCAAGAGGCCACCAATTTATTTGTACAAAAACAATTAATTACCTTTCTTTGTGCATCTTTGCGAAATTCTAGCAACATTCGTGACCTCCCCACCGTGGGCCGTCTAGATCTGCAGAGACATAGCCATCCTGATGGAAGTAATGTTTCATTAGATGAATCCTAGACCAATATTGATCACATTTCACCTAGTAATCTCTCACTTCCTACAATTAATTCACTTATTTCAATATATAATATTCATGTTTACTTACACATACACTAGGAATAATAAATCGTTCCATTGAACACTTTTTTGAATGAAAATTTCCAATTTCTTGGCCATATACACTACAAAAATCTTTTTTTGATGTAAACAATATTCATGATATTCCTTCCCTATAGGCATACCATTTTGAAACTGAAATTCTAGGTACAAATCGTCGGTTATGTTGGCCCAGAACTTCAAAAAGTCAAAAACCATCGATTTCTTAACATTTATTAATCACCAATATTTATACATTTAAAAGACTTCTTGGAGATAGTTATATAACTTCTCTCCATACGTGAATAACATAAACTAAGTTATAACTATTAAAAACTCTTGAAGGATTAGTTTTAACACCCCCCCTTAATCCGAAGGGATATCTGACATGCCAAGTAAATATCCAAACTTTTCAATTTTTTCTCGTCCTAATGCTTTGGTAAATATATCTGAAATTTGTTCTGAAGTAGGACAATGTGTCAGATGAATTGTTTTGACCTCCACATGATTTCAAATTAAATGATACTTGGTGTTGATATGTTTGGTTTGACCATGGAACTTAGGATTCTAAGCCAATTGAATTGGAGAAGAGTTGTCGACAAATAGAGGAGTTGAGGCTTTTTGTTTCTCCTACAAATATTTGAGTATTTTCTAAAGCCAAATGATTTCCTTAGGGGCTTGAGTTGCTGCAACATATTCGGCTTCAGTAGTAGAATCAGCAAGAACAGATTGCTTGTGCAATCTCCAACTGATGGCTACTGATCCAAGATTCATCGAATATCCAGAAGTTGAGACTCCATTTTGTTTATCTCCATCAAAATCTGAATCTGAATAACCAGCAAAATGGAAGTCTAAAACTTTGTAATATTTGATTTCGTATGTTTGAGTTCCTTTTAAATATTTCAAAACTCTTTATGTTGCTACCAAATGCCCCTCACAAGGATGATACATAAACCTGGAATGTATTCCAACAGCAAAGGTTATATCAGGATGAGTAATAGAAAAATAAATCAAACTTCCAACGAGTTTCTTGTACTTTGTTGGATCTTCAAATGACTTTCCATCTTTGGAGGTGAGTTTCAAATTCTACTCCATTGGAGTAGCAATAGGATTATATTATGTCATACTATGTCTGTTCAATAACTCATCAACATATTTCTTGTGAGAGATGAAAATATGTTGTTGTTTTTTATCAACTTCAATACCAAGATAATAATGAAGTAAGCCTAAATTCATCATATCAAAAACATTTTTTAATTACTTCTTTATAGATGATATATATTCATCATTGTTTCCTATGATCATCAAATCATCAACATATACATCAAGATATACAACTAATCTTCCATCTTTTTCAACAGAAAGAGTTGCGTCATCTAGCTCAAAATTTTTATAGTTTAATTTAATAATATGTTTAGTTAGCTTCTCATACCATGCTCTTGGCACTTGTTCCAACCTATACAATGAATTCATTAGTTTGCAAACCTTTTGTTCTTTCCCGTTAACATAAAAAAATTCTGGCTGAAACATGTAAACGTCTTCTTTCAAATATCCATTTAAAAAGGTAGTTTTGACATCCATATGATGAATTTTCCATTATTTCTGAGCTGCAATAGCAAACAAATATCTAATAGTTCCCTATTTAGCTATACGAGAAAAATTCTCTTTATAGTCGATACCCTCTTTATGTGGATATCCCTTTGCTACAAGTCTTGGTTTTTGTTTGTCTAGTGAACCATCAGCTTTAAACATAGTTTTATAAATCCATTTGCAACCAGTAGGTTTGATGCCAGCAGGAGGATCCACCAGCCTCCATGTGCCATTTTTTATGAGAGTGTCATATTCCTTTTGCATTGCATATTTCCACAATTCATAACTAGCAGCTTCTTCAAAGAAATTAGGTTCACAATCCACAGAAAAATTAAATTCACAATGATAATTGTTACCTAAGGAACTTCCAACCTTAAACACATAATATTTATTTGGAAATGTTCAACTATGAGTTTTGCAAATGTTGTGTAGGAATTTGTTCACGAAGTTGCTCATCTGCTTCATATGGCTCAGTTCTTTCCATTTCTGTCATTGTTTCGGTAGAAACACTTGCATCAACTAATTCCTCATTAGAATCAATAGAAATATCATCATTGAGAGAAGGAAACTCCAAAGAACAATCTAATATAGGAATCCCCCCTTTAGGAAGGGGAAGTATATTATCTGATTCATAATAAAAAAAATTAGGCACAAACTTTTGTATTTGATTAAGTTGTTTATCAACAGTGAGGGAATATTTTTAGTTTCAAGAAAAATGACATCTCTTGAAAAAATAAACTTTTTATTTTCTTCATCATACAATCGGTATCCCTTAGAAGTCATGGAATACCCTAAAAATATACATTTTTTTCTTCGTTCACTTATCTTATTCCTATGATGTTTAGGAATTGTGACCCAGGGTTGACTACGACCTAGCGTGGACTGCGACCTAGGGCTGATTGCAACCTAGGGAATCCCTCATGTTTCTCTTAGTTTCTTATTCAATTTTCCCTAAGTTACCATGTTGTGCAACAAAAAATGTGAAAGTATTTCTCATTCATTGACCATGTGCTAATAATTTGTTGATTGATAAGGAAAAAGTGTCAATATGTTGATGCTCCCTGAGATAGGTCTTCCGTTATTTGTAGTTTGTATCTATCGTGACCAATTGAGGCATGTATTCCCCATGTCTATACATGCACTCAAGGGAATATGGAATCAACGTGCTTTTCTAGGCGTTGACATAGTCTCACAAGGTAGAAAAATTGGTGTGAACCCTAACTGGCTCAACCACATACTGCGTGATGCTCTCTCTTTTCACCTGCAAGTCGTTGGAGCTGGAAGCTTGTCTGACTGGGTTGAGAAATCCTTGCATTTCATGTATTAATTCCTCCCATTCCTTAGGTGCTGCTAGTGACCTGATTAAAGTAGTGTGATGTACTTCGACCATTGATATAATCCACTGAGGAGATGGTTATATGAATATATGACCTTGTCTACATCCTTGTCCATCTTGTCTCGAGACTGGATTCTCATGCATATATCTACTTTATCATTTTGTGGCGTAATCCAATCATTCTTTGGAAGAGTATCTGGAGCTTTGAGATATTTTTTAGTTGAGACAAGGATGTTGTCTACTACCATTGAAGCCTTTCTCAAATTGGATGATTTCTCCCTTTTATAGGAGTGATTGAGTGGCGGAATGCAACCTTTGCAACCTATGTGACCAATACAACCTATGAAAATTTGCGACTTTACAACCTATGCGACTTTGCAACCTATGCAACATTGCGACCTATGTGACTTTACAACTTTGTGACTTTGTGACCTATGTGACTTTGCGAATTTCTGACCTATGTGACTTTACGACCTTGCGAATTGTGACTTTGCGACTTATGTGACTTTGCGACCTATGCGACTTTGCGACCTATGCAACTTTGCAACTTTGCGACCTTGTGACTTTGCAACCTATGCGAATTTGCAACTTTGCGACCTTGTGACTTTGTGACCTTGCGACTTTGTGACCTATGCAAATTTGCAACTTTGCGACTTTGCAACATATGCGACTTTGCAATCTATGTGACTTTGTGACCTATGCAACTTTGTGACTTTGCGACCTATGCGACTTTGTGACCTATGTGACTTTACGACTTTGCAACCTTGCAACCTATGTGACTCTGCGACCTTGCAACCTCGCGACCTTGCGACCTTGTGACCTATGGGACTTTGTGAGCTATGCAAATTTGTGACCTATGAATTTATTTCCTTGAGTACAAGTGTTTCCCTTTTGGATGTGGATTGAAGCCACATTTTATTGGTGTCCTGCAAAGAATATGAAACAAAAAAATTATTTTACCAAAGCGATACTTTTCATGTTAGATGAATGAAATGATAAAAATACAAGCGTTGATTCACTCTAGTAGCACGAAAATAATCTAAATTAATTTGTTATAAATTTCATGGATGGATCATCTCATGCTTCACTTTGGAAATCTAATTCAAATTTAGAAATTTAATGGAACCACCAATTATGAATTTAATATTTTTTTTTTTCGATGGTGATTATGTGATTTTAGAGAAAGTTCCTTGACGCTCTATGTGAAAAAAGTTCTAGATAGTGAAGGTTAATTCAAGGCATAGTCGGATTCTTGATCACAATAATTTATGGTTTCAGTGGTGTATAGGAGATTCAACCTTTTCCATACCCTAATGAAACTCAAGTCTTTCCCTAATCATCAACACAAGATGTCTTCACTTCGTTTCAATGCACATGACAAAGAAAAGGGGCTTATAGGTGCATAGGACTTGTAATGCCTTACTAAAACCTTGAAAACATTAATGCACATGTTCAGATGAGGGAAACCAATCATGAACCCTAGGGAAAATTATATTTGATGATTTTATCATGATTTCATTCAATTCATATTAGAATGTGCCCCAGGGGAATATGAATTTGGTAAATGGGAAAGGGACGACTTTCTTGAGAAACTAGGGTTTCTCCTGAACTCTAGCACGACTAGCATAATGCAAGCCAAACTGAAGCCTTATCTTTCCGAGCTCAGTGCCCCCAGTGATTGGTGATGACTACTATGGGAAAAATAGCGTCGAATCCATGGAGTAACTCTCAATGCTCTTTGTAGCAACAAACCCCGCAACCCCTACTACAGTCATGAGAAAACAAGAAAAGTGGGTGTGGTGTGAATCGTATCAATGGGCACTAAAATAGGGTTTGGTAGGAATAGGTCATGGGGAGATTAATTGACTAAAGTCTAGGTAAAAACCTTAATGGGCTAATCGATGAGAGGGGGACTCGAAATTTCGAATATGCCCAAAATTTTGGGTGGCGTTGTAGCAGCTACAACAGGCCCATAAATATAAGACCAAAGTTTGAAAGATTCTGAGTATATGGAAACATGAGGAGGTTAACAGTTCATATAAATTCAATTATATTTTAAGGGTTATGTGTCATGGGTCACTAGTCAGAGCCATAAAAAACAAGTCTGGTCATTTTAAAGGTTTTGTTGAGGGTGTTGGTGAGTATGATTCATCGACCCATTTCACCATTTATAACTCATGCTTCCATACATATGTCCCTAGCATACATTTTTCCTTTCCTATACCCCTTTCATATATCCTATTTCATGTGCTCTTTTCCATACTCTACAAACCTGTATTTGTACATTTACATCAAACATTACATGCACATTCCCCATCCTAAGCCCACCTCTCATCATTATCACTTGCATTTCTAAACTCACCTCTTGTCATTATTGATACTACACCCTCATAACCTATCACAATAAATTATCGTTCATGCTCATAATAACAATAATACCCACAATACCTTTATCCTAAGTATACATTCATGAACAAATAAACAAAAGGGCACACTTTCAAATCTCTTTCATACTTCCCTTATTCATCTCTCCACTCTGCAATTAGCACTCTTTCTAAAGAAAAATTGAGAGTGTACAAAGAAAAGGTCCAATCAATAGTTTGACAAAGGTTCGAGCAACATCTGGCAGGGGTGCGAAGATAGTGTCAACTATGGTGTTGTGTAACAACTACACAAGTTCAGGAGTTGCACAGTTGTTGAACAACCACCTCCAAATCCTGATAGAGATCACACACCTATGAATTTGGATTTCTTGTTCCTATAGCTAGGAGACCTCACTTCCAACCGTAATTTTCCTTCTTAAATCTTAGTAACAAGTCAATTAATAGTTGTTATATGCATTCTACACAATTGCTATGAAAATCCATGTTTATAGTTTGGTGTGCTTTGGGGATAGTATCACGTGTTTAGGGTTTTGTGCCATATGTAGGATGTCAGAGTGTGTTGTTTCATAGACTTGGCATATGAATTTTATGAAAATTTTCCCATATATATGTCCCACATTACATACATCACGTGGTTAAAAATAATGTCATAGTACCAACAAGCACACCTCTTTAAATTTTGTAAAAAAATCCTTATCATACACCTTTATATTGCACTTCCAGTTTGTCCATAGTTCTTTAATTCCTCCACGAAGTTATTTTTCCATGACATATAGTCAAAATCTACCATATAGGTTTCAAAAGGCCACATGGAGACCCCGGTTAGCAGAAAAAAAACCAAAAGAGTAGAGGTGGTACGCATTGAACCTAGAAGTCTAGACCTAGTGAAATACAACCCAACCATTAGAGTGGAATTTGAACACATTGCATGTATATATTTTTGTGAAAAAATTCAGATTTATAGCCATCATTTACAACTTGCAAGCATGTTTCCCATGAACTTCAAAGGAGATAAAATCAAGATTGGTACCATGGAGTTTATAGTGTCTGAGGAACCATTGTTGGAGCTACAACGATCCATGCACAAGGTAAGAGTTCGTTTAAATGGAATGAATTGGATTCATAAAAATTTAAATAATTTTTCAAACCCCAATTCAAGGACAAGTATGATATCACTTTTCCAAGGGCATATTTTTTAAACCATTATAGTCAATTATTAAAGGAGATCCAAAGATACTTCACATGTCAGGGCCGCTTTAGTAAGGTGTATTAGTACCATATGAGATTTCTCATGAATTTTTTTTTTTTAACTGAAACGGTTATTTTTATTAATGAAACACCAGATTGGGCAAAGCCTAATCATCCATTACATATTTAAACATAGAAAACCACTTAAGGAATGGTTGTCTTGAATGGAGCATCGGCATTTATACTTATCATACCACTTTGTAATGTGCTGCCTATATTTGCAAGTTTGTCTGCTTCCTTATTTAGACCTCTGAGTATGTGGAAAATAAGGACCGAGGGGAAATTCTTCAAAATTCTGTTCACTCTGGTTAACTGTTTGTTCAGAATCGGATCCTTGAGCCCATTTTTGCTTACAATTGCTCTTATAAGCACTTCTGAATCTCCAAAAACAAGGATTTCACTTGGATTCTCTTTTCTGGCCAATTGACAGGCTTTCAGAAGGCTTAGAATTTTAGCTTGGTTATTGGTTTTCAGACCAAGGCCCCAGCTGAAGACAATTTTGGTCCCATTCGGAAAGTGGATCACCCCTCCAGCGCCTGACCTTCCCGAGTTGCCTTTTGAGGCACCGTCAAAGAAAATTGTGCATTTGCCCTGAGATTTCCACCACTGGTGAAAGCTGTCCTCTGGGTCTCGAATATGCCATCTTTCCTTGTTTTTGGTTCATATTTTTGCAAGGAGTCTGGCCTTGCTGGTGTAGCCGTCCAGCCACACCCTTTCTTTTATGCGGAGGGAGGTATCATCTTTGGTTTGAGAGTGGTTCATAGTTTCTACAAGGAGATTCTTGGCTTGCTCCTTCTCTTTTGCTGTTGGTAGCTCATTATTGTTGAAAATGGTCTCGTTCCGGGCTAGCTAGAGCTTCCAGCAAACATACTTAGGGACTGCAATCCAAACCCTGTGCCATAATGATTTACTAGCAATGTTATGGGGATAGCATGCTTTCCAATTGATGAACATGGAAGTAATCGAATTTTGAGAAGGAGGGTTCACATCCAGTCCATTCAAGAAAAAGGACCAGACCTCCTTAGCAAACTCACAATCAATAAACAAATGGACAGAAGTCTCCAAAGCGCTCCTGCAGAGGGCGCAACGATGAGGACCTGCAATGTTCTTTTTACTCAAATTATCCCCAGTTAGAATTTTGTTATGGAACAAGGTCCAGAAGAAAAAGTTGATTTTGGGAATGCTAAAGCTTTCCCATACTTGTTTCCACACAGTCTCAGAGTAAGGCGAATCCTTATGGTTTTGCAACTGAAGGTATCCCTGTCTTGTTGAATACACCCCCGTTTTTCCCCAGCCCCAGGAGTCTTCTTCTTCGATGTGCACTGGAGCGAAGTCATAAATGGCATCGATTAGAAAATCTAACTGTAGTTTTAAATGCTCAAGAATTCTGGGAAAAATCCATCGCAGCCAATTTCCGTTGCTATCCCAGTCAAAAATGTCCTCAATTTTCCTTATGCCTTTCTCCTGAAGCCAATCTCTTATCTCAGAGATATCATAGTTTTCAGCAAGGGGGGGATGACCCATGACGCTGTCACTCCAGAGCCTAGTTTTTTTACCATTACCTGGAATTTTGTATAGATGGGTTCTAAAGAAATCAATACCTCTGCTACACAATTTCCAGGCATGCGTGCCTATGGGGCGATTATCGACTGAAGAAGATTTTATTGATTGGTTCTTGAGATATTTTACCTTGAAAATCTTACTGACATGATGGTTAGGCTCTGCGTAGAGTTGCCATAGAAGTTTACAGCCCAGAGCAAGGTTTGCGTTCACAGGATCACGAATTTGCAAACCTCCTTCAGCGTGGGGGCGTTTCACAGAATCCCAACTGACTAAATGGAATCTGCTGTTGTTTCCTCGCCCACCTTTCCACAAAAAATTGCACAATAATCTGGAAATTTGATCTGAAATTAGCTTTGGAGCCAACATCAAAGAGGCTTGGTATGTAGGCAGAGCTGTGAGAACTGATTTAATGAGCATGAGTTTGCCTCTGGTGGTAAGCCAGGAGCCACCCCACATTGCAATCTTATTCTTGAGTTTCGAAATGACTTCCTCCTAGAGTTGGTTTCTGTTGGAATCCAACGTAATGGGAAGACCCAAATATTTAATTTTGTCCCATTCAGCGTAACCTGGAAAGCCCAAGTCATCAGAAATTTTTCCAGTTGTTTGTTGCTCAAAGTTCCATCCATAAACAACACTTTTCCTTTTGCTTATCAGTGCTCCCGAGATGCTATAGAATTTCTGAAGGATGTTTCTGAAGGAGATTGCAATTCTTGATGAAGATCCTCCAATTAAGAGCGAATCATCGGCGAACAGTGCATGGTTCACTGGGTCAATGCCTTTCTCGATTCTGATTCTGGGTATGTTGCCTGTTTGCTTTTCCAAGGTTAGCTTTCTGCTCAAGGAGTTCGCCATCAGAATGTAGAGAAAGGGGGAAAGAGGGCAACCTTGCCTCAGTCCCCTGGTGGCTAAGAAGAAGTTTGCCGGTCTTCCATTTATCATGGGAGCAATCCAAATCTTTTCAATATAGGCTTTGATGAGATTGATAAAATCCTGACTGAAACCAAAAGATGAGAGGACCCTGTATAGGAAAGAGCGGTTAACTCTGTCAAATGCATTGCACATATCCAATTTAACTAACATACCTTGTTCTTTGCGAGCATAACTGGAATGTAGAGCTTCCTGGACTTGGATGACATTATCCAGGATATGCCTTCCCTCCACAAATCCCCCTTGTGCTGGAGAGATTAATTTTTGCAGTAGGGGTTTAATTCTATTCGCTAAGAGCTTGGCCACAATCTTGTAGGATGCATTACAGAGAGAAATCGGCCTATATCTTTCGAAAGAGCTTGGATTAGCTTCCTTTGGGATTAAGGTGAGGAATGTGGAGTTTATTCCACCACCAACCCTTGCCTTCTTAATGAATCTGTGGATCATCCTGAGGAGGTCAGACTTGATAAGCACCCAGGAAATTCTGTAGAAATGGACTGAAAATCCATCTGGACCTGGGGCTTTATCAGGCTCCATGGTCCAAACAATTTTAGAAATTTCTTCTTCCGTTACTGTGCTCAGGAGGGTGTTATTATCTTCTACACTGACTTGGTTCAAAATGTTTGTAAGGAACTTTGTTATATCCTCCTCATTCCCGTCCTTTTCTGTGCTAAGGATTTTTTGAAAGTGTTGCTCAGCAGCTGCCTTTATTTGTTCGAAGCTTTTGCACACCTGACCGCTGGAAGTAGTGATTTCAGCTATATGATTTCTCGAGAGACGAGCCCTGCACTGTCTATGGAAATAAGAAGTATTTCTATCTCCAGCTTTGAGCCACAAGCTGCGAGACTTTATGCGCCAATATTCTTCTTCGCTTCTGAAAGAGTTGTATGTTCTACTTTGAGCCAAGTTTTCCTTGTCTAATTCTGAGGGGGATATATCCTTCTTTTCCAGTTCTAGTTGTAGTTCTCCCAGCTATTGAACTGCATCTTTCCTCTGTCTGGTGGGGGATTTTGGCACCTTCTTTATCCATTCCTTTAGAACCTTCTTAGTGTTTTTCATTTTTTGTTCCCACACAAAACTTGGGGAGCCTAATACCTCTATTCCCCAAGAAGATTGCACTGTATCGAAAAACCCTTCTCTTTTTGCCCAGAGAGGACAGAATCGAAAAGGGATAGGGCCCAGGTCTTCTTCATCCTTCAAGCATAGAAGGATTGGTTTATGGTTCGATGTGAGTTTTGGGAGAATCTTGGAGAAGACTATTCTTTTGTCCAACATAATGGAACTGCTGGTGAGAAATCTATCCAACCTTGCTGATATGTGATTCTCCCCAGTTCTGTTGTTGGTCCAAGTGTACTCACCTTTCACAGGCTTGAAGTCTATTAGATCCCACTGAAGAATGAGGTATTCCACTAAGGAAAGGAGGGGGTCCCTTGAGAGGACCCTGCCTCGCTTCTCTTTGGAGTCCAGAATTATGTTCAGATCTCCTCCTATGACTATGTTCTGAGGATTGAGAAGACCTAAATACTCCGAGAGTGTCTTCCAGCATTCTTTCTTTTCTTCATAATGCACAGGAACATACATATTGAACAGAGCTATGTTGAGGTTGCTTGTTGTGTGACGCAGTTCAGTAAAAATCCAATGTTGAGTCTCA
This sequence comes from Pinus albicaulis, assembly GCA_034641835.2. Classification (NCBI taxonomy): domain Eukaryota; kingdom Viridiplantae; phylum Streptophyta; class Pinopsida; order Pinales; family Pinaceae; genus Pinus; species Pinus albicaulis. Next base: position 464,631,377 of record CM076582.1, read on the forward strand.
TGTGATCTTTCTAATGAGAATGTGTTTTTGGGCCAGAATGTGCCTATTCCTCTAGCTGAACCTCTGGCACTGACTGCCTTTCTTGAGTCTAGTTTCCACTTTGTATTGCTTGTGTTTAGAAGGAGCTCTCCTTCTATTTTTGTCTCTTGGAGCATGAGAATGTCTGCGGTTTCCATTTTCAACAAATCTTTAATGGCCTCTGCCTTTGAGGGATTCCCCAGACCCCTGCAGTTCCAAGAGACCAGCTGCATCATTTACCGCTTGTAGGGGTGGGACCACTTCTCTTTGGGACCCTTGGTCTAGTATTCCTTATGAGGGTCATCTCAATGGTGGCTTGAATGCCAAGGGTTTTTTGTCTTTCTGTTTTTTCTTCCCTGTTTTCCTTGTTTGATTTCCTCCCTGCTTTCTTAGATGGCCTTTCGGAAATTTCATCGTCCGAAGAGCCCACATTTTCAAAGTTCTTCTTATTTTTTTTAGCAATGTCTACATATGAAGGGGAAGGAGTATTGCCTAGGAGTGGGTTTGGAGTGTTACCTGTGTCCGGAGAATCTATGTTGTTCAGTTGAGGAGGACCTTCCAGCTCTGATTCTGGAGGATCTGACTGTGATTTGAGAGATTCAAAGGGGTTTTTGTCCACCTCAATGCTGATGACTTCCTTGCTTCCTGTGATTTGGGTACTTGAATTTTCTTGCCCTGTTTTGTTCTCTGGTTCTTTGCCTTTTTTTTTGTTGGCCTGCCTATTATTTACTGATTTCTTTACTTGTTTCCATTGGTCTCCTCTTTCTTTCTCTATTGTCTCCTCATTTCTTTTCTTGCAGTATCTTGCGAAGTGTCCATATTCGTGACAGTGCCGGCATTTGAAGGGGAGCTACTCGTAGTCAAGCTCCTAGATATGTGTCCAATTCGCTACCGAGAGTTTTATTGCTTCAGGTAATCCAGTTTCTAGATCGACTTCAACACATATTCGGGCGCAGGAGTATTGGTCCTTTCTCGGCGCTTGATCTATGTATTTTCCCAGAGCATTGCCAATGGATTACAACGATCTCTGGTTCCAGCAGTGTAATGGAAGGTGAGGGAGGCGCACCCATACAGGCACATCCGTGGGCACGTCCTGAGCAGGGTCGAAGTCAGGCGACCATTTGTTCAAATAGAGCCCTTGAGGGCCCATGAAATACGGTCCGTTTCTGAAAATCAGGCTTCTGTCTTCAGCGTTGTTGAACACAAAAACGAAGAACCCTTTGCCAACGAAGTGGCTTTTTATACCTTCAGTGACCAGTGGAGTCCAGTTCCGTTTCACCCATTCATCGACAGCTTTCGGAGAAGATCATAATCTGGTGAACTGGCCGATAAGACCTCGATCCGCAAGGTTTAGTGCTATTCGGCAGGTTTCTTCCACGGGCAGGGATACCGTGGGGATGTTATCCAGCTTTTTGACAAAATTTTGCTGAGAGGCAGAGGACTGGCACTTCCCGGAGGCCGCAATAAGTGATCTAAAGGCTTCCAGCTTGGGAGACGGGGGAGGAGGGGCCTCAGAGCCGCCTCCAAGCTCCATGGCGATGGAGGACAAACGAAATGTGAGCATGCCTACTAGGGCAGCAACAAGGCGGCCATAGACGCTCTCAGAGGACGAAACTAGCCAAAACGGAGAGGGAAGGCGCAGGCAGTAAGAGTCGACCCTGTGCGCCGCACGATCAAGCCAAGGCACTGTGCACTTCCTATGCACCATGCAAAGCCAGAAAAAAGACAACAGTATGCGGCCCTGTGCGCCGCGCACACCTGGTGTGTCACGCTGGCAGTCCTGGGCGCCGCGCACAGCAAAAGCCCCAAACCTAGAAAATTTGCAGAGCCGAGCAGTCAGTAGTGTGTTCTTTTTTCATGACCATTCTAGCTCCTGAATTTTCTCATGAATTTGACTGCTAAGAGGAGTTTTAATTTTCCATATTACCTATTCAAAATTCTAGGAAAAATGGCATGGAGGGTGCAGTCAAAAGGAGATAAAAAATTCCCTAGTCTATTTCATTTTGCACTCATCATACTATTGGTTTTACATGAGATAGAGAAAAGAAAGATATATTGTGATATTTTTTTATCAACTGGAGATTGATTGGCCGATGGAAACATTTATTTAATGGAAGAACATCAAGAATAGTCCAAGGTTGAATAAGAAATTAAAGAATCAGTGAAGGATAGGAAAGGTAAAGGGAAAATAAAATTTATACAGGAAGAAACACAATTTATGCATAGGAGAAGAACTATATCTTGTACAAAACAGTTAACTGAAGAGCCAGCTCCTCGGAAGACTAATAAATAAGATACAAGGGAGGAATAATATATTCAAATGGAGGAAAAATATCTTGAACTCACAAAATTACAGGAGAGCCTTGCCAAGGCTAATCTCATAATTTCCTATTTGTAGAAAGAAAATAAGGAGCTTAGGCACACAACAAAAAAACTGGATCAACAAAAATAAAGTGACATGTATAAGAAGCATCATAGACCCACAACTCAACAAAAGGGAAAAAATGTGATTGATGAGGTGGTAAGGGAACCCAGGATTCATCCAAGAAGTTCAGTGAGAAGATCAACAGATGGGTGGAAAGAACAGATGAGGGAGACTTTTCAGTTAGAAAAGAAACCATAATTTGATCTGTGGAAATAATACCAACGGATGTTTGAGGAAACTAAATATTGTGGGTAGCAGATTATTGAAATAATAGAGGGAAATGAATATTTTAATAAGGTTGTTAAATATACCATTGTAGAAGCTAATTTTTGTGTAGTAGAAGCTACTGATACACTCAAAAGAGATTTGGTGGTTTTGAAATGGACTCATCTTGTGGATAGATAGGTAAAGATTTATTATACTACAAATATGATTCTCAGGAGGAGGTCGAGGGTAATGAAGAAGAATCTGTCAAGGGCCAGGATATAGTTAAATAAGTTCAAACAGACATCTATAAATGTGCCTACAAAACCACAATCACAACCAGCTAAGCAAGCTAAGGAAACCTCCAACAAAGAGATTAAGGATTCATCCAGCAAAGGGAGAACGAGGTAATTTGGGTGCCTGATCACATACTCTATCATTTTTTGAACTAGGATCATTGTTCAATTTCAAAGGGTTACTTATTTGTTAAGGACATAGTGAGATGTTTTGTAATATTGATGCTGGTATGGATTTATAAGGCATAGGTCATAGTGTGTTGGACATTTTTTTGTTTTTGAGTGGGAAATATAGTAAAATCTTAGAAATTAAATTTTTTTTGTGCAACTACTACACAAAGGGTTGATTGGGAAGTTATGAGCATTGCACATGTGGAAATAGTTATCATATGAGTTCCACTCCAACTCGACAACCTCTTGACCATCTCCATCAACTTGTTTTTAGTTGGTGCTAAATGTGTCTATGCTAAGCTGGAATTCACTACACGAATCACCATTTTTTGTGCAATTCAGTTTTCATTTTTTTCTTCCTTTTCAGTTATTTTTGGACTTTGCAATTTCGATGTTATAGATAGAGATAGAAATTAGTGGATAGATATCAGTTAAGTAAATAAGATAAGGTTGTTTTTTTTAAGATAATGTTGAATATTTATCATTAATATTACCTTAGTGTTAGTTTAAAGCTTGATGTTTCTAAACTCAGTTATGTTTCAATCCACTTAGTGAATAGCAGATACAATGTATCTAGATATGTTTTTCACTTTTCCAAATGTATAAAAACCAAACTGAACATAGAGAAAGGGTTCAAATTTTGAGAAGCCCTATGCCTATCCTTACTATTTCTTAAATAAAATATAAGTGTGGAGTTTTTTCACTTTGATTTAGAGATTCATGTGGTATGTGTTTTTAGTTTTGTACTCCTTCTTATGAATTATGTTAATCTCACTATTTTGTTACATTTTCACTTTAAAATTTGTCCTCTAAAGAAATTTTTCATAATTCATTATCTTGATGCTCTCAATATTTTTTTATTTCTTAGTTATGATGGAATTCACCCTCAGTTCGGTGCTCCATAATTGTATTTCTTCTTGATATTTTTTCATAGATGTACATTGTAGAATTCATGCAGTGCTTAGTTACATGTGATCAAATATTGTTGTGTATTTTCTAGTTTCTTCCAAAATAAATTCACTATGATGTTGTAATATTCCCAAATGGAGAATGCAGTAATACAATGTAGAAATATAGGAAAATAATGTGGATCATATTTTATATAGAAATATTCCAATATGGAGACCTTTCATTTGTTTTTACAGTAGCAAGCGACGTGTAAGAAATGACCCATAAGATGTATAACAAGAAAAGGAAGCCTCCAATGAAATAAATCCCTCAAATGAGGTGTTGCAACCATATATAAAGAATGGAAAATCCTTACAACGTTATTTTATTGGCTCTACAACAGATTCAAATTAAAAATCATATCTAGAGAAAATAAGTGCATAAAAATTTAGATCTGAATCAGATCCATGCACTATAAAAGCTCCTTTAAAGAACCCCCTTGGGGTTTTCAACAAAACACCAAGTACAAGATGTAGATCTGAGACCTAAGACTGCAGATCTAATGAAATATTCAGATCTGGAAAGTGTGGCTCAATTGATATAGGAAATAGAATAGCCTCCTCCAATAGATCTCGAAAGTGAAGGGAAGATCCCCAACACTTATAAAATCACTCTCCAAATGGTGTGCTGAACCACCCTGCAACTTCACCTATATAAATAATGTAGATAGGGAAGTATACTACGTTGTAGGGATCAAAATAAGGTTAGACTCATGCCAAGATCTATAAATGATGCTCAATCCCTCCAATACTATCCTCCCAATGAAGTGGAAACCTCCTCCACTGAAAAGGAGCACTAAAATGGCCTAGATCTGAAAGATCTAGTCTCCACTTGCTGCAGCTTGCAAAAATAACCAAACCCTCAATGAGACTCGCGTTGTAGTTGAAAGAAGAAGCTTGGACCTAAGCGAGGTAATGGACAATGTAATACAAACTCTCCCAAGAGCTACTCAATGGGAAGAGGTGGGATTCCCGATCGAGAACACCCAATGCTAAACAACATTCAATATCACCTAAATAGCAAGAGAAAGATATATGTCTAAATAGACAATATATTCATAAATATGATAAACATCAGCAACCTTCTAATGTTGTCATCCCCTTCCTTTTATAAGACAATAGCTTGCAAACCCTAAACCACTTCCAATGAGATCACTTCTTTCACACAAGGCATCTCCATCTAAAAGTACATTGTGCCTCATTGATGGCCTCTCCTCCATGACAACGATGTAGATTTGGTCAAGGTTGACCTAGTCAAAATGTTCCAGTCCATTTCACACCTAAGGGTGCTTGATTTAACAGCCAAGATTCAGCATTTTCATATTTGGAATTTATTTATTCATTATTAAGGAGTATTATGGACCTCCTTTGCTCTTTTATTATTTAAAAAAAGTAATGAAAAAAAATTGAGTATTCCAATTAGCTCATGAATAATTGAGAATATTACAGTCCTCCCTTCCCAAATGTTTCTTGTCCTCAAGCAACTGACAAGGCGAGTGCTGCAACTCTTCTCCTCCTCCATTGGTGACACCAACATGAGATAAGCTTCGTCCATAAGCTAAGTGTTCACCAATCTATCCCTCCATGAATTTCTCCTCCAAAGTTCTCATGAGATGTAAATAATCCATCCCATAAGGAGACAATATCTCAAATGAAACAAACATGGTTTTCCCAATGTTCTCCTTGAAACATGTAGCATAAGATACATGGAGAATCTCCATTCCATAGGGCACATACATGCCTTCCATCCTCCCTCCATACATTCCCATAAACATTACAATTACATCATCAATGTATGGGATCAAAACTACATACACACAAACATAAATTTGTGCATATGGAGGTGGTTCATAGTCCCACATGTGGAACCAGCGCAGTGCATCTCCTGATTGCATCATATCATGATGCGGTAAGTGGTTTCCCCTCCACTTACTTGCTATCCAAGTCATCTTACTATGGCTGAAAGTGTGAGATATATTTGGTTCCTTTGGAATGCACCCATCATGAAAGAAAATCTCCCTTTTTCCTCCAAGGGAGTGGCCATGTTCAGAAATTATTGTGGCCCAAAGTGGGCCATTAATTTTATAAGGTACAATACTCCTTCTTGGAGTTATGCCTGCATATACATTGTAAAAGAATGCAAACAATAATCAAATGAAACATTATTTACATGAGCATATTCTTCACCAAAATCCCTCCTTAAACAAATGGAGTGGTGTATAGATCTATCTCCTTTCTCACAAGAAGAAAGAGATGGCTAAATTAACTCTTTTATTGAGTCAATTTTTTGTCCCAAATCCACATGGTTCATGCATCTTTGAAAATGCTGATATATTTCTTCTTCAAAGCCTTTCCAAGTGTAGCTTCTCATGATGATGTTGTATAATCTCATGGAATATGTGTGGTTGAAACAGAACTCTTCATAGGCCCTTTGTAGCAACTTATCCTTGATCTTGGAAACTCTAGACAAGAAGATCCTACCATGATAATATATGACTCCTTCTTGGACTGAATAGCCCTCTTCATGTAGTTGGTCATCAAGTATCATGTATGTGTGAAGTACCTTGGAATAATCCACCAACAGTTGGGATTTCCAATATGGATCAATCTCCCATAATGACAGCATTGATGATCTACCAACATAAATGTCTCTCATATGGCTTCTCTCCTCTTTGACATCTCCCATGCCAAAGGTACATGTTGGAAGGTTATTCATTCCATGCTTCTTCTCCCACAACGTAGAATATAAAGTAAGTGTGGGTAGTGATGATATTGGGAGGATATCTCCCTCCTCCTTGAGCCTACCCAAGACTCCCAACGTTGTATCATTGTCTTCCAATGCTCCCATCCCTCCTGTATCTATGCTTGGAGCATCATGTTGTGAGACATCTCCCACAAGATCTGAATCAAGTTGCATCCCAGGTGGTTTTTCATTAGATAATAGTGTCCCATGCAGCAATCTCATGAACATAATAGATGGGACTGTAAGGTCCTTGCTTCCACTATGAAAAACCATCTATGATTTTTGTGTGGAAGTTGTATGTGAGGGATATGTATGCATGCATTTGATAATTTGAGTCTTACCACTCTTTTTTTCCACCCATTCCATTTGCAGAGCCTCCCAATCAGTGGTGAATTTCCCCAAAGTAATCAACCATTGAACACACAATATCACATTGGTGTCAGGTATGTCAACCAGAAAGAAGTGATTAATCAATGTATATGTCCCCATGGTGAATGATAGGGATGGGACATAATGCATGCATTGAATTGTTCTATCTCCTGGGACTAAAACAGAGAATCCCTCAAAATCATCAATGGGTATTGCCCTCCCTTGCACTAGTTGGGCATCAATAAAATTGTGGGTAGCCCCACTATCAACCAAAATAGAAACCCTCTGATTCAATATGGAACCTTGAACTCTTAAGGTCAAGAAATTAGGTACTCCTCTCAAAGATGCAAGAGCCCCTCCAATAGGATTAAATGCTCCATTCCCATCTCTTGATGGTCTTGGCTCTCCTCCTGCAGTTTCAGTGCTATGACCTCTTCTTGGTTCATTTTCTTCTTCCTCCTCATCATCTCAGAAGGCCTCTATGTAATGTGATTTTCTAGCTGCACATTTATGCCCGTGATTCTTTGCAATTTAAGTAAAGCTTCCTTCTTCTTAGATCTCTCTGGACATCATCATCAAGATGTTTCTTGTATGAGCTCTCCTTTGAAGGAGCGGCCTTTTCTTCCTTTCCCTTTGAAGGAAAAGAGGGCTTATGCTGAAAATTTTCCTATGCTTTTGGCAAGCCATCTTGAAGGTCTCTAGCCCTTTTAATAGCATCATGTAGGGTAGTGGGCTTGGTATATTTAACCAACCCATGAAGAGGTTCATCTAAACCATTAATGAACATGTTCACCCTTCTTGTTGAAGACAAATAAGGTACCATAACAGAAAGTCTTAAAAATTTAGAGATCTAAGTTTCAGTATTACCTGATTGTTTCAACTTTGAAAGGCCCATGAATGGTGCTTCCAGATCTCTTCTATCAAATATTTCCATCAAAATTCTAGTGAACTCTGAATAAGCAGTCACATTGGCATGACCCAATGTAGACAAGCCATGGAACCACCAGTTATGTGCTTCACCTTCAAGGTGCAGCGTTGCACTCTTGATAGCCTCCATCTCTGGAACCTTGTTCAACTTAAAGTAGATGTCAAGTTTTTCTACCCAAGATTTGGTAGAAAACTTGGATGACCCATCAAAATTTGTTAAAAATAATTTTCCCATAGTGTGGTGTCGATCATCATTCTAGATGAATCTACCAACTCTATGTTGATTCCTTGCTCTTCTATTGTCCTTTATTTGACAAAAATCTTGAAAACTCAAGTGATATTTGAATCTCTAATTTTGAGACTCATATTCTTCAAAATAGTTTTCAAGGGATTCATGCTCTTGAAACGATTCATTTCCCACAGCCAAAATTGTAGGCATGGTAGAGCGTTGGGAAACTTGTGGTTGATGCACTAGTTGATCATTCCAGTGATGAGACATGCCAGGGCCTTCTCCGTGATTAAACCATTTAGGGGATTCCTTGATTTTTTCCATTCTCATCTCTTTGATCTCTCTAGCAAGGTCTTGCATGGCTCTAAGAAGGATCTTAGGGAAGTCCTTCTCTTCATCTTCACCTCCAGATAAAGGGGCTTTACCCTTGTCTTCATTATCATTTGCGTAATCAAACTTTATGTGTCTTCTCTTTGGTACCTCTTCTCTCTGTCAGTAAGAGGCTCTCCTTCTTCATAAGAGATATTGACTTTTAGAATTCACAAGCTGTCCCAAGATGATGCTCTAATACCACTGTATTATTCCCAAATGAGAAATGCGGAAATACCATGTAGAAAGATAGGAAACTAACACAGCTCATATTTTATATAGAAAGAGGCCGATTTCCAGACCGTTCATTTGTTATTATAGTAGAAAAATATGTGTAAGAAATGATCCATAAGATGCATAACAAGAAAAGGAAGCCTCTGATGAAATAAATCCCTTAAAATGAGGTGTTGCAACCATATATAAAGACTGGAAAAGCCTTACAACATTATTTTACTGGCTCTGTAATAGTCGTAGATTACAAATCAGATATAGAGCAAATAATTTCATAAAAATTTAGATATAAATCATATCCATGCACTATATAAGCTCCTCTAAATAACCCCCTTGGGTTTTTCAGCAAAACACCAAGTACAAGATGTAGATCTGAGATCTAAGATTGTAGATCTACTGAAATATTTAGATCTGGAAACTATGGCTGAACTGATATAGGAAATAGAATAGCCTCCTCCAATAGATCTCAAAGTGAAAGGCAGATCCCCAACACTTAGAAACTCACTCTCCAAATGGTGTGTTGAACCACCCTACAACTGCACCTATAGAAATAACACAGATCTGGAATTATACTGTGCTTTAGGGATCAAAATAAGGTTAGCCTCATGCCAATATCTGAAAATTATGCTCAAGCCCTCCAATACTATCCTCATAATGAAGTGGAAACCTCCTCTACTGAAAATGAGCACTGAAATGGCCTAGATCTCAAAGATCTAGTCTCCACTTGTTGTAGCTTGCAAAAACAACCAAACCCTCAACATCATCTGCGCTATAGTTGAAATAAGAAGCTTGGCCCTAAGCAAGATAGTGGACAATGCAATACAAACTCTCCCAAGGGCTAATCAATGGGAAGAGGTGGTATTCCTGATCAAGAACACCGAATGATAAGCAACATCCAATCTTAGATAAACATCAAGAGAATGATATATGTCTAAACAAAAAATATATTCAGAAATATGATAAAAATCAACAACCTTCTAATACTGCCATCCCCTTCCTTTTATAAGATAAGAGCGTGAAAACCCTAAACCACTTCCAATGAGATCACTTCTTTCACACAATGCATCTCCATCTAAAACTGCGTTGTGCCTCATTGATGGCCACTCCTCCATGACAGCGTTGTAGATTTGGTCAAGGTTGACCTAGTCAAAATGTTCCATCCCCTTTCACACCTAAGGGAGCTTGATTTAACAGCCAATATTTATCCTTTTCATATTTGGCATTGATTTATTCATTATTAAGGAGTATTATGCACCTCCTTTGCTCTATTATTCTTTAAACAAAGTAATGAAACAAAATTGAATATTCCAATTAGCTCATGACTAATTGGGAATATTACAGCTACAACTGATGTTATAACTCTGAAATTTATACCTAACTTACATATTCTTTTACAAGTGTCTTATGTAAGCACTGTCATTTTAGTGCAAAAGTTTAATTATGGTTTCATTCCTAGTGGCCTTCCCTCTCAAGTCCACCAACCATCGTCACTAAAATCCTATTTACCCTTTTCAGAAATGGTCTTTTTCGGGTGTCCTTAAGCTTTAGTGTTCCTTAGATTTGGAATTTTTTGAAGTGAGGGAGCACCCTCCAGTTAGAAAGGAGTCAGTACCAGCTTCTAGCCCAAAGAGGTGTATGGTTACCCATGTAAACCTTTTGTTAGCCTAGAGGTTCAATTATAGGGTGCTAACATTCTAGCGTCACTGCTGGGGAATGAGAGTCAAATTTTCCATGGGAATATGTATCATTTTGAGAACTATATCCTATATTTGTGGGTGATACGTTTCTAGGCATCAATAGGTTGAAAATCACCTTGAAATTGTGTTGCGATCAGTGGCATGTGAAGTTCTGATAGGAAATATGACTTCAAGAAGATATAATCAGTAGAATCTTGATCCAAACCCTCTCAAAATTATAGACAGTCCTGGAAATATGCTTAGGAAAAAGAGAACATCTGAGGAAATTCTAAGGAGTAAAATTCCCCTTGGAAGGTCTTACTCTCTCTGTGAAGGTTTGTTTACAATTGAATATTTTGAGTTTGATTTTCCTTTTGAAAAATCTCTATTTAGGAAAAAGTCTGAGTCTTTTGTTTATGAAATTATCATAGATGAATCAGTGTTGAGACCTTATGTCTAATCTTCAAAGTGTGATATTAGTGAGTCTGATAGATTTGTCTTATCTCAGTTTCAAAAGCATGAGGTCTGGCGAATAAGTTGCACCAAACCATTGAAAAAACAACAATTTTCCAGCATACAATACCTTTCTTACTTGCAGCTTCTATTTAATTTGTTGTACCTACATCTAATGCCTCCTCTTTTATAGTTTCTACAATCCCACCTATCATATCAACTCCTATTTCACCTACATTTTTTGCATCACCTGCCATAATTACCACTCAATTTTTTTTTGTTGCCCTCTCTTTCATTTATACTAATTGTCACTACAAAAAGCTCATTATCCACTCAGACATCAACCATGGTAGCTAGGTATGCCCCTTTGATTTTACGCACTCAATTCCATGACTTGCCTTATAATTATGTTGAAATACTACCTCAGTATGATGGGACCACTGAAACTAATGCAAAATACCGTGTAGATAAAGTTAATTATTTTTTGGATCATGAAGAAGTCGATCACGAGGATGTGAAGATGAGGTTTTTTATTCAAAGTTTCTATGGGGAAGTGAAAAAATGGTTTAGAAGTGTTAGAGCTAGAATATTAGATACTTACCAAGAACTGGAGGATGATTTCATTTCAAGACGGGGTGACAAAAAAAATCCTTTGAAAATCCTTGCTTAATATGACAGTGTAAAAAGAGAACCTTGTGAATCAATTTAAGAATTTTAAACAAGGTTCAATAAGGTATACAACTTCATCCCAACATATATAAAACCCCCTCCTTTATTATATTTACTCCACTACCCCAAATGGTTTTGATCTATAGATGGAATACCAATTGAGAAAAAGGAACACTGCAACACTTGAAGAAATCTAGAGCAATGTGATTAGTTTGGAGGAAAATGTTATGATGAGGAAATATAAGATTAAATCAAAGAGGAGAGTAACTATAAAATAATTCTACCTAATATGATGTAAATTTGGATGATTTATTCAAGACCATGGAGAAAATGATTTAGAGAATAACTTTATCTGATAGGGTTGCTGCTAGAGAACCTGTTGAGTATGTGTTATATTATTTCCATGACTAAGCACGCGCGGGGGGGTGATAGCCCCCCCTTTGTGTTGGGTGCAATAGGGGGGTCACAGGGGGGGTGGTAGCCCCCCTTGTCAGGGTCCGGGGTAGTGGCCCAACGAAAATTTTTGGTCCTTAATTTCCGGCGGGTAGTCCGCGCCCATGGTTTTGTGCATGTTTTTGCACATGGTTTTGGGGTACGATGGTTTTTAGCCCCTGGTATTTTTTGTAGATCCGATCAAGGGAACTATGGTTATGTTCTAATCCAGGGTTAATGAATTAGGGTTCATTTATGCTTCAGCATGTATATATATGTGTTGTAACACTAAAAGGAACATAATGAAAAATCAAGTTGGTCGTCCCAATTTGGGATCCAAGGGAAAATATCTTTGTTTATCTATTTTATGTTTTATGCTCTTGCTATTGTTCATTTTCTATTATAATATTCATGTGTAGATAATTTTTATTCAGGGTTAAAACCTACATTTGGTATCAGAGTTGTTTCGGCTTCAAGGGGACGCCTTTGCTGTTGAGGGTTTTTTGCTCGGGCCTGAGGTAGACCCTATTCAGTGGGAGATCTGCGGGATCGATTCTTGTGGTGAAAGAAGATGGTGAGTGGTGGAAAGATAGAGATCGAGAAATTTAATGGTCAGAGTTTTGATTTGTGGAAGCTCAAGATGGAAGATCTGCTAGTGGATAAAGATCAGTGGATCACGGTAGATCCAGGAACTAAACCAACGGCAATGTCAGATGAAGACTGGAAGAAACTAGATCGGAAGGCTAAGAGCACAATATGATTGTGTGTCTCAGATCCAGTATTTTTGAATGTATCTGGGGAAGCTATGGAGAAGACCTTGTGGGACAAGCTAGGGACTTTGTACCAATCTAAGTCTCTGGTGAATAAATTGTTCCTCCAGAAAAAGTTGTATAACCTAAGGATGAAGGATGGAGACTCGGTGACAGAGCATCTGAACGCCTTCAATACTATGGTAACTCAGTCGTCATCTGTTGATATTAAAATCTCAGATGAAGATAAGTTCATCAGTTTTTTGTGTTCTCTACCAGACTCATGGGACAGTCTGGTTATTGCAATAGGTAGCAATACGACTACCTTGAATTTTGATGACATTGTCTCAGCCTTGCTGTCAGAGGAAATGAGACAGAGAAATATGGAGGGTCATAATGGAGATTCCTTATCTGTACGAGGAAGGTCCCAGAACAGAAACAAGAATAAGGTTTCAAGTGGGAGATATAAATCTAGAGAGAGATCTAAATATCCTAGAAAGTTTGTAAAGGTGTGCTGGAAATGCGGAAAGGAAGGGCACTAAAAAAAGGACTGTAGATCTAAAGCTTTTGAAAAAGGAAAGAGATCTGATGATGCTCCTTCTGCAAAGGAAAAAACCACCTCGGATGAAGGTGGGGATGTGTATTTTTCTTCTTCTTCAAATACACATGTAGATCATGAGTCATGGTTGATTGACTCAGGTGCATCCTTTCACTTCACTCCCCATAGGGAGTGGTTCTACAAGTATGAGAAATATGGTGGTGATGTCTTCCTAGGGGATGATATGAAGGCCAGAATCGTTAGACATGGAAAGGTCAAGCTGAAGCTGCAAGGTGGAATGATTAGAACACTTCCTAGTGTTCTGCATATTCCTGCATTGGACAGAAATCTGATTTCTGTAAGAAAGATGGATGATGCAGGTGTAAAAATAGTGTTCGAGAAAGATGTCTGCAAGATGGTTTGTGGAGCACTGGTATTAATGCAGGGAGTTCGGACTGGAACTATATAAAAGCTACAAGGTAGCACTATTATTGATGGGTGTAATAGTTCTATGGTTCCTGAAAGTGGAGCGGAAAGCCTAGCTGTCTCTAGAGAAAAGACCATGCTATGGCATCAAAGGCTTGGAGATATTAGAGAGAAGGGCCTTCGGATACTGCATAGAAATGGTATGGCAGAAGGTATGTATAATTTCTCTCTAGATTTCGATTTGTATGAACATTGTGTATATGGGAAGCAGAATCAAGTGAGTTTTCCTTCTGGTGCTAAGAGGGCGAACAATATATTAGAACTTGTGCACAGTGATGTGTTTGGAACTGTGTCAGTTCCTTCGCTGGGAAAGTTTGTGTATTGTGTTTCATTCATAGATGACTTCTCAAGGAATACATGGATATATTTCTTGAGGAAGAAATCTAAAGTCTTTGACAGATTTAAAAAATTTAAGGCTTTGGTGGAAAACTAGACAGAGAATAAGATAAAGGCATTGAGGACAGATAATGGTGGGGAGTTCTGCAAGAAGTAATTTGAAGAGTTTTGTAAGAAGTGTGGTATAGCATGGCAAAAGACTACTCCATACACACCGTAGCAAAATGGAGTTGCAGAAAGAATGAACAGAATGTTGATGGAAAAGGCAAGAAGCATGCTCAGTGGTACCGAGTTAGGACAAGAATTCTGGGCAAAGGCAGTGGAGACTGCATGTTACTTAGTTAACAGATCACCTTCATCATCATTGAAGGATAAGACTCCACATGAGGTATGGACTGGTAAGAAACCCTCTCTTTCACATCTAAGGGTATTTGGATGTGATTCATATGTACATGTTCCAAAGGAGAAAAGGACCAAGTTGGAAAATAAATCTGAAAGGTGCATCTTTATTGGGTATAAGGATGGTTTAAAGGGTTACAAGATTTGGAACCCAGAAAAAAGGAAGGTTGTGTATAGCTGAGATGTGGTGTTTAGAGAGGTGAAAGATGTTGTTACACATGAATTCCTACCGAAGGAACCTGAGAAGATAGAGTTTGAGCTAAAGGAGGATGAATCAGACTCTACAACAGAAGAAGACTCAGAAGAGGAAGAGCCACAAACTCCAGCTATGAGAAGATCGGCTTGGGAAAGAAAGCAACTAGAAAGGTATAGTCCATCTGCTTTTTGTTTAGGTTTTGCCTTAACTATAGCTGATGATGATCCCAGAACTTTCAGGGAGGCAGTAGATTCAGAGGATGGAAAACTTTGGAAGGAGGCCATGGTTGATGAAATGGCATCCTTGCACAAAAATGAGGCATGGAATCTGGTGGAGTTGTCGGCTGGAAGGAAGCCCATCGGGAGCAAATGGGTGTTTGAGAAGAAGATGAATGTAGAAGCCAAGGTGGAGAAATACAAAGCTCGGTTGGTAGCAAAAGGTTATTCCTAGGTGCCGAGAATTGATTATGGTGATATTTTTTCTCCTGTTGCCAAAGTTACTTCTATTAGATTACTTTTATCTGTTGTTGCTGCATTTGATTTTGAGATAGAACAGATGGATATGAAGACAACATTTCTTCACGGGGATCTAGAAGAGGAAATCTACATGAAGCAACCTGAAGGCTTTATGGTGAAGGGTAAGAAAGAACTAGTATGCATGTTGAACAAGTCTTTGTATGGGTTAAAACAGTCACCAAGGATGTGGTATCAGAAATTTGATACCTATATACGTGGACTTGGCTTCAATAGAATCAAGGAGGATCACTGTGTTTATTTTAAATTAATTGATGACCGTGTTATTTATTTGGTCTTGTATGTGGATGATATGTTGCTGATTGGAAATGACAAAGAAATTATCCAAGATTTGAAGACCCAACTGTTCTCCAAATTCGACATGAAGGATCTTAGTGCTGCAAACTATATTTTGGGCATGGAAATTAAGAGAGATCAGGAAAAGAAGAAGTTCTGGCTAAACCAGAGGAAGTATGTTGAGACTATATTGTAGAGGTTCAATATGCAGGATAGTAAACCGGTGAATGTTCCTATTCCTGTAGGTGTAAAATTGTCTGTTGAACAGTGTCCCAAGACATAAGAAGAAGAGGAGGATATGTCCCGTGTTCCATATGCAAGTGCAGTGGGTAGCCTGATGTATGCAATGGTTTGTACTAGGCCAGACATTGCACACGCAGTGGGAGTATTGAGCAGTTTTATGTCAAACCCAGGGAAGGAGCATTGGACAGTAGTGAAACAAGTTTTCAGATATTTACGTGGCACTAGTGATTATGGCTTGTGCTACCAGGTAAGACCAGGATTGGAAAGAATGTTGGACATTCGTGATTTTGTTAATGCAGACTGGGCTGGAGATCTAGAACAGAGAATATCTACAAGTGGGTATGTGTTTAGCCTATTTGGAGGCACGGTCATTTGGATGAGTAAAAGACAGTCTGTAGTGGTTCTTTCAACTACAGAGGCAGAATACATAGCAGATACTCATGCAAGGAAGGAGGCAGTTTGGTTACAGAGATTGTGTTCAAGTATGGGGTTGTTACAACAAGCTATAAGAGTAGACTATGATAGCCAAAGTGAAATTTTCTTGGCTAAGAACCCTGCGTATCATTCAAAGACAAAGCACATTGATGTTCAATATCACTCTGTTAGAGATATGGTTGAGGCTAAAAGGGTGTTGCTGGTAAAGGTGGACACTTTGAAGAATGTTTCAGATGCATTGACGAAGTCTGTGAGCACTCAAAAGTTCTCTTGGTGTAGAGAAACAATGGGTGTTGAAGAATTGGGCCAATGACTAAGCTCTCCTATGGCCCCCTGCGGAAAGAAAACAAGAATTGGGAGAATGTTGAGTATGTGTTATATTATTTCCACGACTAAGCACATGTGGGGGTCAGAGGGGGGGCGGTAGCCCCCCCTATGGGGGTCTGGGGCAGTGCCCCGGTGAAACTTTTTGGTCCTTAATTTCCGGTGGGTAGTCCGCGCCCATGGTTTTGTGCATGGTTTTGCACATGGTTTTGGGGTATGATGGTTTTCAGCCCCTGGTATTTTTTGTAGATCCGGTCAAGGGAACTACAGTTATTTTTTAATCTAGGGTTAATGGATTAGGGTTCATGTATGCTTCGACATGTATATATATGTGTTGTAACACTAAAAGGAATATAATGAAAAATCAAGCTGATCGTCCCAATTTGGGATCTAGGGGAAAATCTATGTGTTTATATGTTTTATGTTTTATGCTCTTGCTATTGTTTATTTTCTGTTATAAGAATCATGTGTAGATAATTTTTGTTCATGGTTAAAACCTACAGAACGCCAAGGAGGTCCACAAATTCGAAATCAAAATTTCAGGAGGTAGCCATGGATCCAGATTAATAAAAAGGAAAAAAAGGGTCTATAAAAACAACAACATCAAGTGTGACCCCCTTTCTAGCAGAATTAAGCACAAGCTCAACATGAGGAAGATAAGAAAGCACCTAAAGATGGAATCCATTTTTTCGATGATGGGAATTTTTTTTTTTATTTGACTAAGGAAGAGAAACAGAAAGAAAATTTTGAAAATATCATGACAAAAGAAGAGGAATTGATGTTTTCTCAGTCTCAAGATGATATCATGCTGGCTAAATCTGAGGAGCATAAAAAAGGTTACCGAAAAGCCATCATGCAGGTCCAAAGGAAATATAATTTAAGGAGCAGAAATGTTGGGAACAATCCTGTAAAGAAGGATAAAACAACTAGTAGTTGAAAGAAATATGTAGAAACCAACAGTCAAAAGAAGGATGTACCAAGTACCAGCAATCAAAAAAAATATGCATCAATCAACCTCCTTCAAAGGAAAGATGATTCTACCATAGACAATGTGGACAAGAAAGATTTAGCTCCTAAGGAGGTGGATAAAATGTAGAATCCTTTCAATTTTGATATTGAACTTGCTAAAATAGTCTAAATTTCTATTCCTCTAGGTGATCTATTGAATAATGATGAGCATAGAGTTCATATTTTAATTATTTTAAGATTGGGAAAATTTCTGATACTTTCATTATAACTGATGATTATCCCACCATAATTTTCGGACAAAAGATTGATGACAAAAGTCAAGATGGTGAAGTGCCTCCTTTCTATGTGAGTGTAAATGCACATGACTAAATTCTACAAAATGCTATGTTGGAATCAAGGGATTCCCATAATTTTATGATGAAGTAATTGTGGAAAGGATTGGGCTTGATATCACTAGATTGTACATAGATTTGTATTATTTTAATTCTAATAGAGTGAAGTGTTTGGGACTGATAAAGGACCTAGCAGTTTCAATCACCATGTTTATGCAGTAAACTGTCATTTATATTCTTTTGTTTTTTTCAATGTTGGTTGTCTCGAAGAAGAGTAGACAATTTCGGTTGTTATATATGAACTGAAGCAAGAAGAAGGCAAGAAACATGACAACAATATAGACGATAAGAAGGTTGAATATTTGAAGGAAAAATTAGGTTAAGAAGAAGGGGAACAACACCTTTGGAGTATGCATTTGGATGGTGTAGCAAGCAAATATGGTGTTGGTTTAGGCGTGTGGATAATCAGCCCCGTAGTTGGAAAGACAAAGTTGTTTTCATACAAATTGGATTTCATTTACACAAATAATGTCGTTGAATATGAGGCACTCCCCTTGGGTTTGCAGGTATTGAAGAATTTAGGGGCTAAAAGGATAACAGTCTATGGATATTGACAATTTATTATGAAGCATATCAAAGGTGAGTATGAGAAAAAATGCCCTTGAATGTGTGCTTACGTAAATGTTTTCCTAGATTATTTGCAGAATTTTTCTGAGTACAATTTTTGATTCATTCCTAGAAGACAGAATGTTGTTCTCGATGCTTTAGCTACATCTGCTTTGATTTTAAAATTCCTTGTAGCACTAAAGGAAAATATAAAGCTGAAGTCAAGTATAGGCTCGTTGTGTCGGATAATATGAAGTATTTGTAGGTCTTTGAGAATGATAAGTAGTTGGAAAATTTTCCATTAATGAAGGAATAATTTTCTTAGATGCGAATTGATTATGACATCAAATGGGAAGAAGATGAAAAATAAAATTTTATAAATCGGGTCAAAGAACATGTGGTATATTTGAAGGTGTTGCAATTAAAGGATAATTTCATTCTAAGAGGGTTGGTATCACATGAAGAACGTTTTGACCAAAATGATGTAGCTAAAAGGGTATATTTGATGCCTACTGGGATGGGGATAGATGAATGTAATATAGGCACACATGACAAGCCAAAAATGGTCAATTTTTCCAAAAATATAAGTCTGGAAATGAAGCATAAATATTTGGACCTTTTGAGAGAATTATCTGATGTTTTTCCCTGGGGTTACGAGGATCTGAAGGTGTATGACATGAGTATCATACAACATAGAATTCCGATCAAAGAGGACCAAAAGTAATTCAAGAAAAAATTTCCGTGGACAAATCATTTTTTGTTTACTTTGATTGAAAAGAAGGTAAGAAATTTATTTGATGTTGGAATTATAGTACCTCTCAAATTATGTACGTGGATGTCTAATTTAGTACTAGTTAGAAAGAAGACGTGAGAAATTACGTTGTTTGTATATTTTATAAATTTGAACAAAGTATCTCTTAAGGACAATTTTCCTTTTCCCAAGATTGTTAATATTCTTCAAAAGGTTGTAGGTTCAAGGAAGATGTCATTGTTAAATGGCTTTTCAGGATACAATTAGATTCTTGTTCATCCGGAAGATCAAGATAAGACTATATTTACCACACTATGGGGTAACTTTAAATACACCAGTATTCCTTTCGTTTTGATTAATGTCGGGGCGAAAGTTCAGTGATCTATGGATATAGATTTTACGGTAGAGAAGGGGAAATTTTTGGTAATATATCTTGATGACATCACTATGATCAGGAAAATTTGCAACACCTAAGGGCAGTATTTGAAACATGCAGAAAATATGGAATCTAGTTGAATCCTATGAAGTCTTTGTTTGGGATGGAAGAAGGAAAAATCTTAGGACATATAATTTCCAAATATGGCATTAGAATAGATCCTAGCATAATAGAGGAAATTTAGAAAATGAACATTCCTACAAATAAGAAGGAAATTCAATCCTTTATTGGAAGAATAAACTTCTTAAGGAGATTTATCCCCAACTTAGTAAAGATTTTGTGGGAAATTACATACATGCTGAAAAAATACAGAGAGGTTAGGTGGAATGAATAAACCAAAAAATATTTCAATGAGGTAAAATATGCCTTGTCTCATGCTCTTGTTCTCATCAGTCCATATTACACTCAATATTTCATCATTTTTTTATTTTCTTTGGAGGATAGTATAGGAGTTGTCAAAATGCAAAAGAACCAACAATGTGTAGAGAAGAAAATAGCTTTCTTCAACAAGACTCTCAAAGATGTTGCCCTCAAATACAACATTATTTAAAATTGTGCCTTTGACTTAGTGAAAACCTTAAAGGATTTCCAAGTGTATATTGTGCATTCACATATTATTTCCTATGTACCAAGTTTTTTTGTGAAAGATTTACCCACTCAAAATGATCCGAAAGGTAGGAGATGCAAGTGGATTGCTTCGATAGTTGAACATGATGTAGAAATTAAACTCACAAAAAGTCAATTAAAGGGCAAAGACTAGCAAAGATGATGGTAGAATAAAATATGCATGCACTAGAGATTAATTTCTTGGATTCTCTGTTGGAACGGGATGATTCAGGGTTAGTTCAACAGGTTTCGGAAAAATTTGTTGTTTCCCCATGGTATGCAGAAATTTAATATGTGTTGCATCATTTGCAAGCACCTCCAGGTTTGACTAAGAGTAAAGCTTGATTCCTTAAATTTAAAGTTGACCAGTTTTGTATCATAGATCAATTTGTATATTGGCAAGATCCTAGTAGTATGTTGCTGAATTGTTTGCTTGAAGATGAGCCACAAAAAATCATAGCAGAGTTTCATAAAGGGGAATGTGGCAGAAACTTGTTTTGGAAGACCAATGCAAAGAAGATCTTAAGGGCTAGTTTTTATTGGCCAATGTTGTTCGATGATGTATATAAAAATGTTTACAGTTGTCATGAATGTCAATTTTTTGAAGGAATGAAAAAGCTGCTCTCGTTGCCCATGAGCCCTATTGCGATTGAGTTACCCTTTCAACAACGGGGACTTGATTTCATAGGTGAAACTAAAATCCACCCAGAATCATATGGAGAACATAAGTGGATCTTGAAAAAAATAGATTATTTCACCAAGTGGATTGAAGCAGTCATAACTAGACTGGCTACAGTCACAATTATTATTCAGATTTTGGAAAGCAATATCTTGTAGATTTGGTTTCCCATGGAAAATAATTACAGACAACAGTGCTGCTTTCAAATCAATGAATATGGTGGATTTTTGAAACAAATATAGCATTACTATCGGTCACTCAAAAACCTATTTCCCCCAAGGTAATGGCTTGGTTGAGTCTTCCAACTTTAGTCAACATAATTAAGAAGTTGTTGTAGGAAAACAAAATGAGTTGGCATAAGAAGCTAGTGAATGCAGTGTGGGTTGGCCGGGAAAACAATAATAAATCAATAGGCATGTCCTCTTTCCTGTTATTTTATGTAAGATATGTTTTATTTACTTCTTCATTAGGATTTCCAGTGATGAAATTTCTATAGGAGGCTGAAGTGGAATCCAATGATGTACACAGAAGAATTAGTCAACGATCCAATTACAACAGATTAAAATATTTATGACATGAGGACTACGGAAGATTATTTTTAGGTTTGAGGCTTAGTGATAAAATGGTATGCTAGGAATGGGGAGAAAGGAAAGCACAGAAAGTTTGAGAATTTGTGGAAGGGTCCTTTCAAAATTACCGTTTTCCATGGAAAAAATGGTTACTTGCTCGAAGATCTGACATATGAACCACTTGGAGGAGGACATGTTAATGGCAGGTTGTTGAAACATTTTCTCACTTGAATTTTAGCTGATCCAACACTCCATTGTACATACCATTCTAATTTTAGTAGTGCAAGTGTGGGTAGTTATCATTGGAACTTGAAGCCTGAGGAGAAGGCCCTGAGGTTTCCATGAGTTTCTACCATTTTAACGTTAGTTAATTTTTCAGTTAGTCGGTTAATTTTCAGTCCTTAGTGTTTGATTCCATTGCCCAATGGTCATGCGACTATTTTATGGTGTTCTTCCCACCTCCCTAGGAGGCTTCCATCCCCATTAGAGTGAATGTTAGGGTCCTATATTTTAGAGATCAAATTTCTTTGTATATTTCATTCATTTTGATATTGTTATAACAATTTATCTTTTGAACTATTATTTTCACAGTCTAAAAAATCATTGTGAGACATCATTATAAGTTTTCCATAAAGGGTCCATGAATATAAGACAAAATTTTGAGAGAGTCTGAGTCAATGGAAAGGTCAAGAGGTTATATTTTAATATAAATTAAGTAATAATCTAAGGTTTATGTGTCATTGGTCATTGGTCAAAGCCATAAAAACCAAGTGTGGTTCATTTTAAAGGTTTTGTTGAGCCTTTTAAGGAGTATGACTCATCCACCCATTTCGCCATTTATAACTCATAGTTTCAGACATATGTCCCTACCATAAATTTTTCCATTCCTATACTCCTTTTATATATCCTATTTCATGTGATCCTTTCCACGCACTACACCCCCCCCCCCCCCTAAATGTACATTTCCATCAAATTTTACATGTACAACCCCCATCCTAAGCTCACCTATATTTATAAACTCACCTCTTATCATTATCGATACTACACCCTCAAAAATCATCACAATAATTTATCCTTCATCCTCATAATAACCATAATATCCATAATACCCTTATCCTAAGTTTACATTCATGAACAATAAAACAAAAGGGTTCACCTTCAAATATCTTTAATACCACCCTTATTCCTCTTTTGACTCTGCAATTAGCACTCTTTTGAAGAAGAATTGATGGTGTACACAAAAAAAGGTTCGATCAAAAATTTGATAAATGTTTGAGAAACAACTGACAGGGGTTCAAAGGCAGTGTTTTTTCAAACTGGTGGTGTGTAATAGTTGCAAAAGTTCGGGAGTTGCACAGTCATTGTGCAAGTTCATGTGCAACCAGCTCCAACTCTTGCCAGAGATAACACATAGCTATGAATTGGGTCTTCTTGTTACTAGAGGTAGGCGATGTCACTTCCAACAATAATTTTCCTTTTTAAATCTTACTAAGAAGTTAATTGATAATTGTTGTCTTTGCTACTACACAGTTGATACTCAAAGCCATGTTTATAGTTTGGCCTGCTTTTGGGATAGCATCACGTGCTTAGGGTTTTCGTGCCATCTGTAGGATGTCAGAGTGTGTTGGTTCATATACTTGGAATACGAATTGTATGAAATACTTCCCATATATATCTCACACATTGTATACATTGCGTAGTTAAAAATATTTCTAGAGCACCAACAAGCAAATTCCTTTAAATTTTGTAAAAAATCCCTATCCAAAATCTTTGTATTACGCTATCATTTTTTCCATAATGTTTTCATTCCTCCACGTAGTTCTTGTGCCAGGATATATATTTAAAATTTTCCCTGTAGGTTTCAAAAGGTCACATATAGAGCCTAGTTAGCAGAAGTAAAAGAAAAAAAGGGGAAGCACTGCACATTGAACTTAGAAGTCTTGACCTAGTGAACTCTAACCCAACTATTAGAGTGGAATTTGAATAGACTCAATGTATATATTTTTTGTGAAAAAATTGAGACTCATGGCCATCATTTACAACTTGCAAGCTTCTTTTCCATGAACTTCAAAGGAGATAAAGTCAAGATTTGTACCTGGGAGTTTGTAGTGTCTCAGGAAACCATTTCGAGAGATACAGTAATCCCTGCACAAGCTGAGAGTTGGTTTAAAGGGAAGGAATTACATGCATCACACTTTAAAGAATTTTTCAAACCCTAAATCAAGGACAAGTGTGATACCACCTTTCTAAGGACATATTTTCTAAACCATTACAGATGATTGTTAAAGGTGATCCAGAGATACTTCACATGTGAGGGACACTTTAGTAAGGTGTATAAGTACCATATCATATTCTTGATGCATTTCACTACTAAAAGGAGTTTTCATTTTCCATATTACTTCTTTAAAATTCTAGGAAAAATATCAGAGAATGTGAATTCAAAAGGAGACAAACACTTTCCTAGTCTATTTCATTTTGGACTGATCCAAATATTGGTTTTACATGATATAGGGAAAATAAATATGTATTGGGATAGTTTTTCTATCAACTACAGGTCTACTGGACCATGGAAACATTTCTCCAATGGGAGTACATGAGGAAGAGTCCAAGGTTGACTAAAAATCCATCTCCTTAGAAGACTATTGGAAAATATATAGGAGAGGAACAAGATATTCAGATGGAGGACATAGATCTTGAGCTCACAAAATTACATGACACACTTGCCAAGGCTAATCTCAAAATTTCCTATTTGCAAAAAGAAAACAAGGAGCTTAGGCACACAACATCAAAAGTGTCTTAGAAAAAAGAAAGTGACATGTCTAAGAAGCCTCCTGGACCCACAACTTAGGAAAAAGGAAAATAAGTGATTGATGAGGAGGTAAGCGAAACGAGGATTCAACCAATAAGGCTTGTGGCAATATCAACAAATGGGCCGAAACAGATGATAAGGGAGACTTTTCAGTCAACATAGAAACCATAATTTTATCAGTGGAAAGAATACCAAAGGTTATTTGAGGAAATTGAAGATTGACAGCACCACGTTATCGAGATAATAGAGGAAAATAAGGATTTCAAGAAGGTTGTTAAAGATACTAGTGTAGAAGCTAATGCCTAGGTAGGAGAATCTATTGAGACACTCAAAAGAGATCAGGTCATTTTGAAATGGACTCTTCCTGTACACAGACATGTAAAGAGTTATTATACTAGAAATATGATTCTGATGCAGACATTGAGCATAATGAAGTAGAAGTTTTCAAGGGCTGGGAGACAGTTAAAGAAGTTCAAACAAACATCGGGAAATGTGCCTACAAAACCAAATCCTTAACCAACTAAGAAAATGAAGAAAACCTCCAACAAAGAGATTAAGCCTTCATAAAGAAAAATGAGAAGGAGGTAATTTGGGCACCTGATCACATACTCTATCATTTTCTGAACTAGGATCATTGTGAAATTGTGAAGGGTTACTTATTGTTTATGGACACTGTGATAATTTTTGTAATTTTTATGCTGTTGGGAGTCATAAGGCACAGGTGATAATGTGTTGGACCTTTTTTTGTTTTGGAGAGGGAAAGGAAGTAAAAAGTAAGAAATTCAAAATTTGTTGCACAAAGTGTTGACTGAGAAGTTATGAGCTTTTCACGTTTGGAAAGAGGCATCCTATGGGTCCCACTCCAACTCGGCAACCTCGTCATCATCTCCATCATCTTGTTTTCAGTCGCCTCGCCTTTTTGCTCAGTTTTTTATTGAGTTTAAGAGGAATTGAGGGATGCTCAATCTCTATTCTATAGGGAGTTCTCCTTGAAACCTAAACTCATTCAACAACCTGAAATAGTACCCATAGACTACAATAAGTCTTCCTTCATAGGAAATTAATTTCATGATATGGAAGGCTACTTCATTCCAGGAGTATGGAAGGATTTCTCTCTTCACTCCATTCTTGTCTTCAATGTATTATTCTCAAGGCAGAAAGAAGCTTTTCTTGGTTGCAATGCCTGGCATTCTTTCCTTAACCCATTTAAATCCTAAGGGAAAAGTAGTGGCTCTACTGATTAGTTCAGGTGAAAGTGTGATGGCTAGGCCCATAAACAAAGTTGTGGATCTTTCTTCCGAGTGTGATTTTAGAGACGCTGAAAACTCTCGATCTATCTCCTCATCAAAAACTTTCAAAATCTCAAAGAAACCTACCCATTGGTGATTTCTGAAAATTTCCATGACTTGAGGATGTTGAAAAATTATTTTAATATCAGTGGGTTCCCTTATATTGAATCCCCCTCCCATTTTTATGGTTGTGATAGGAAGGTGATGAGATTTTTGGGAGTTATGTGAAGAGTTCTAGAGATGATCGTCTCAAACAAATGAAAAAAAAATATTACCCTTTAATTTCAAAATTATAACACGTTGTGTGCAAATTTCATGGATAAATTTTAATTCTAGAGGATGGAAACCACTTGCCTCTATCCTCTAGTGTTTTTTCTTGGGATATGGTGGCCTTAGGAAGCAATTTCACCCACAGGTGACTCTGTTTTTCCCTATGTATCCTTTTTGATCTTCTTGTGTAGTTGCCTAAATAAATTCTTTGTTTCCTATAGCATGATGTTGCATGCAATATTTGACTTCGACTTTTATCTCATTGATGGCTCCTATTGCTCTTTTGCTCTGACCTCTCTCAAAATTCTCAGATAAATTGTGAAAATTAGGTAGAGCTTACATTTATGTCTTTTTAACCAAATTTGGAGTGGGGTCCTGACTTGTGCTAAACACAAGCTTTCCTCTTTGAGCTTGTTGGTGCCACTCTAGTTAATGATTGCTCAATATCGTAATAACCTCTTCACAATCATTCACTCCCTCTAGACATGATTTTACTTGCCCACATGGCATGTACTCCTCACTTTTCTTTTATTTTAACTTTATGAAGGTGGCTAAGATAACTTGTCACTGTTTTTCCCTTTTAAATCTCTAAACATTGACAATAAACTATTTTGGTCATTATGAATGCATAACGAGTGGTGAAGGGCCATACCTGAGCCAACCTGGAGCTAGTGTGGTGCAGAATGAGATGGTGCATGGAGATGGAGCTTGTTTTTTCATTCATGATCTTCCTCTTGCCTTTTTTTTTATTTTCTTGTTTATTTTATGAGTGAGTTGAGCTGCTTTTTTATGAGTGAGATGCTCAATCTCTATTTTGTATTTTCTTCTTGCAGGTGCTGCATGGGGGCCTTTAGGTGCCTTGGATAGTGTTCTTGTTCTCTTGGATTCTGCTGGTGGTATTTTGAAGTCATATTCATCAAATTTTTTCAGATTTTGGTCTTGTTTTGCCATACACAAAATTACTACAGGAAACTATCCAATTTCCTGTAGCAATCTTATTTTTTCTTCTTCTTGCTTCACCTTGCTTAGGAATGAATGGATATGGTTTATGGAGGTCATTAATGGAGTCATGAAATTAATGGAGTGGTGGATAGGTAAGGGAAGAGGTATCATTCCAAGTTTTAGATGATCTAGTTTCTAATGGTGCAACATTGGGTTTAGAGAGTGAATCCTTGTGCATGGAGTGAAATAACAGGGTGGGAATTGTAGGTACAAGAAAGAAATAAATTGTCACACTCTCCTTCAAGTTTAGAAATTTTAGAGAGAGCTCCTTCCTTCATGAACAAGTTTCCTATAGGATTAGAGGAGTCTCCTTTAGTGCTACAGGAATACTATAGCTGCTGGACTTTCTCGTAGCAATTACATTCAGAGAGAAAAATGAAATTTTATGCCTACTTGAGGGGTGAAATGAATGAATGGGTGCATGATGTAGTGTTTCAAGGATTGTGTAAGAAGAGGAGAAGGATAAGTGAATAAAATATTCTCCTCTATATACAAAACCCATCTTTGATCAATAACCTGTGAAACAGAAAAACAAATGAGTGCATAGGTATTTTGTTTCTCTTTTTTTCTTTTGTGTTTCTTTCTTTTTTCTCTCTTTTTTTATTCCCCCATTTTTTTAAGGAAAGTGGGATTCCTCCACAGAGGTTTTCAAACACAAGGCCTGCCTTGGGTTCCTCACAGAGGTTTTCACCTTAGGATCTTTTATTTTATGTTTTTTTTCATTTTTCTCTCTTTTTTTTGCTCCAGGATTGCCTCATGGAGGTTTTCAACCCTGGAGTTGGCCTTGGGCACCTCAAAGATGTTTTCACCCATGCCTCTTTATTTTTATTTTTTTATTTTTTTCTTCTAAGAGGGGTGTATTGGTGGTTTTGGTGCACAAATGTACCAATCCATCGTTTCTTGGTAGGAGTGGTTGCAGCCTACAAGCTATGGTCACAAGCAGAAAATATGGTTAGTAGGTTAGTGAACACATGATAATATATATAAAACACACTAAATTATGGAATGTAGTATGATGCATATAATAAGAAGAAGCATAACTAAACTAAAAAAAAAACAAAAGCTCACAATGAGTCAAACAAGACAATATGCAAACGGTGGAACAAAATCCCATCTTATTGACCACTATTAGTAAGAAAGATAAAACGTTACACACTTGCCAAAGGATCCTTAGAACTATGGAGTTCTAAGACCTAGTGAAATGAAGTTTTTACCCTTGAGCTCCTGTCACAAGGCCTCTCTCTTTCCAAAGGGATTGAATTTGTTGGATGGCCAACAAATGAATCCTCAATCTCTACTGCTTCTCTAGATTACACACTGTTGGTTTTCCCATTGGAAATTTGGCCAGCATAACAATGAGTTCTCATTTTTTTCTTCTCATGGTGGTACTTTATAACCAAATTCTAATCCTTATTCCCTCTCTTGGTACACTTGTGGATGGTGACCCAAGAGAGAGGGTTAATTCCTTTGTGTACCCACTTGATTCCTTTGTGTGCTCATTTGAGGTCCCAAGGCGGCTTAGGCGGCTTTCCTTGGGTGGCCTCAAGTGGAGGATCATTTCTTGAAGTGAGCCAAGTGGTCCTGGACCGTGACTTCTGCCACTCCTAGGACCGCATGACTTTTTGAGGTAAATTCATGCAGAACAAAGAACCTATCGAAGAAAAATGCATGCAAGGTGCATTTTTCTTGTGTCTCTGGTGCACAATTTTATTTTTTCCTCTTGACCTTAGAGTTTTAAAAAAAATTCAGATCCTCTAATGTTCCTTAGCCATGTAAATCCTTCTTCTTGACATTTTATACCTTCATTTTGCTTGTCTTATTTTCCAGTGATAATAGTTGCCCCCTAATGTGTGAGGTCTAGGAAGAAATGTACAGCCAAAATACATTATATTTTATTTTCTGTGTAACCTGTGTTGAGAGAGAGAGAGTCCTGCATACAACCCAAGGTTGGAAACCACTTACAGTGGGTAGAAGAGGGACCATGTTCTGTGGGAAACCTATAAGAAATAGTATGATACAATAAATAAAAATTTTATACGAGGCGGGAATGTCCCATGATCGTAATTGTGTCTATATAAAAAATTCTATCTAAAATATAAAGGTTCTGCATGTGTCACTAATATGGTAGTGATCTTCTGATTTGGTTGATGACGATGATTGCTGACATCCTCAGGGGAATTTGCTCTTTGACGATAGGTTGAATGTGGTGCCCAAATGCGTAATATTGGTATGGCATATAAATTCTCATTGTATGTATGGGTGTATGACCAAGACCTTCACATGTAAGCATGGCTGAAAGAGATGCTTATAATTGTATGGTCTTCGATGATTCTAAGAAAAGTGCAATGGTTTTAAAGTACGATACCATCTTGACATGAAAGCTTGTGTTGTAGTTGAATGTCAGGAGGATCAATGACGTCTATGGGAAATGATGATTCTCACAGTGCCACCCGAGGATGTCCCTATTGTGGTGAGGATCCATCCAAGGTACAACTTCCTTTTTGGAGAATGGGTGTTGAATTAGATAAAAAATAAGCCTCAAATGATGAGAGAGTTATTGATGCAAGGGACCAGGGTCTCTAATTTGATAGTTTAACATAGGCATAATGGTAGTTCAGTGGCCCAAGGTCAGAGCATAAAAAAGTAGTTTGGCGACAATCATAACTATTTCTCATGAGGAAATCCTTGGAGTCAGTAGAACGTCATATATGTTGGTTATGAATGTCATGGTTACTTTGCATGGAAGGTGTGATGCTCCGACCAAGGGTGACTAGATACCGCTGCCATGGGAGAAAAATGGATGGATGAGTGGGGGAATATTCTCCATTTGATATCCGTGTACACTTGCCAAAATAATGAAAAAATGGGATTGGATTGTACGAAACATAGAGACGGGTGCCCCAAAAACATGAAAATGCTCACTCATTGATGATGCGAGGAAGTTGTTTTTTCTGAGGTGGGGGCCCCATTGGTTGGTCTTTGTGTGTAGATGATGAAGCAGATGGAAAAAATTGTAGATGGGCTATGCTGATGGAGGGATGGTAGGACAAATGAGAGATGCGGTGGTGCGTATCCGATCTTCTTGCAAGAAATGGAAGTCCAGGAAAGGGGTTTTATTTCGATATAATAAAACTTAACTTGATGCATGGTGCATGAATGGACGCTTCCCAGACTGAGGTGGCATGCCCATGGCATCATGATTTTCTGACGCATGGTCTACTTTGAGTGACGGATGCCATGGAGGGGAGGCTCTACCGACCAACAAGGATGTTTATCATGTGCAAGGTGGGGAGATGATAAACAAGGTTGGGTGTTTAGAACCTATGGTTATTTCTTGTGGAGAAATGATGTCGGAATATGCAGAGTTTTTCTAGGACTCTATCATGCTGGGTATAGAATGATACATACTCTGGGACCTTTGGTGCATGGGGAAATGCATGTTTTTTTGTGTCGTACAATGCCTACAACAAAATACCCGAAGTGAAACCATATTTATCATTCAAATATTATTGAAAACATGTGCTAAATGGACATAGGATAAGAGAGGGCATACCTGCTGTTATAGCATCATTTTTCACCCTCATGTGATTCATGATTGTCTCCCTGGCCTTGGGCACCCATTCCCACAGACTTGAATAAAATTCATAAAAAACAGTGTTAAAAATCCCATACGCGAGTATGCCCAAACTTTTCCGCGTGTATACGCGAGTCCACATGTACTTTTCCGCGTATGCCATTAAAATCATTAAAAATATATATAAAAATTCCCTATTTTCGGGCTGGGTTGATGGTTACTCCAGTAGTTCAACCACCCCAGCACGTGGCCAACTGTTTCCAACTAATTGAAACTACTTTGAGGGAGTATAAAAGCCCCTCATGTGTATGGCCTAAGGGAGAGAGAAATTTTATAGATATTATACTCTGTTGGAGCCCCAATTCAAGTCTAAATTCCCGTGCCTCCTGCACTTTCCCAGATTTTTACAGGAAACCCTTGTTTCCTGGAGATGTTCATCAGTTTATATGCCATCTCAAGTGCAAAAGTCTTGAAAGTATCTTAGCGAGGCAAGGGTGGGACGGATATGGACGACGGTCTGTTCGAAGATCGTGGAAGGATTCAGGTGATCTCTCCACTTTTTATTACTGTACATGCTATTCGTAATGAAGAAGAACCATCTTGTTCCCGAAATCACATGGTAATATCTGCTTGTATATGTGAAAATATTATTATTTAAGCATTTATTATTGTTTACATGATGTTTCACATGGTTTTCACTGACATTTAGGGTAATTATATGTTGTACAACTGGATTTCCGTGCACGTTTCTTCTTGGTTTTCAGGTTAAGGAGGAAGAAGGGTTGCTGGGGGTTTGGACCCTGCGAGATCTACATCAAACGTAGGATTACGGGTGAGTTCTACTATCGATGTTATCTAGTTTTTAGCATACAAGTGTGGTTGTGTGAGTCCTTCTTGAATAGCATACCCTGATCTGTGGAGGTTTTGACCCAACAAACCTCTAGGGTGTTCTTTCTCGAAACAGAACTGGCGACTCTGCTGGGGATCGCATTTTTGTGATTCCCCTGTTGGGTGGTTTCAGCTGTTTTAAAGGTTTCCAACAGTTTGAATCATTATTACCAATCCATTTAACTCTTTCTCAGTTAGACTGAAGACCTGGTTCTTTATCCAGGCTTGATATTTTTTATTTTTCATTATTTACCTTTTCATACGTGAGTTTGTCTATACACAGACGCGTATACACGCAGTTTTCTTCAAAGGAAGTCGCGTATACGTGGGTTTCCTTTGACACAGTCGCGTATGCACGCTTGTTTCAAAACTGTCAAGTAGCGTATGCCTGGGAAAATTTTGAAATTTTTGATTTCTTGACTTTTTAGTCTTGTCTGCCTGTGGAGACCTGTTCCTGCAGTGTCTTTATATCCTCTGGATTGTGTTGAAAGTGGTCATTGGTCTTTTTTCTCTCTTGTTTGGTTGAAGAATAGCTTATCTGGCAAATCTTGTTTTTATTGCTTGCATTTCTGGTTCGAGTACCAAGATCTCTTATTGGGGATTCTTGGCTGTTCTGCTTAATCAGAACAGAGAGCTTTTGCTCATATACTCTTTCCTCATTTTATGTTTTTCTTTGTGCTTGGATTTTTGCCTGCTTTTGGTTAGTTTTCTTGAGTTCATTTGACTAGGTCTTGTTGCAATTTTTTGAAGAGTCTTTCTTGGTTCTTTGAAGTTTTTGTTTGCAGCAAGGTTGTACTATTCTTCTAGGCTGAGTTACTGAGTTTCTTGTCTTATTTTGCTCATATAAATCTTGCTACTAAGTAGCCCTATAATATTTGGAGCATTTTTGAAGTTTTGCTTGAAATTCATAGTTGTTTGGCTTGGGATTTGATAGTTTTCTTGGTCTCTTCGAGCTCTTCTTTTTTATAAAAATTCAAAAGCTCAAAAAATATTTTGTTTTGTCATTTGCTTTTGTTTTGCATTTTTTTTTTTCATTTTGTTAAATCTTTTGAAGCTTTGTTGAGATCTCTTGCCTTTGGTTTTTGACTTGATTTTGGAAAGAAATTGTCATTGGTTTCTTCCTCTTGTTTTCAAGCATATTTTGATGTCTTCATATTGAGAGTTTCTACTTTTGGGAACTAGTTTTGTGGACAATCAAAAAGTGATAGAACTGAAGGATTGTTGGGAAATTTCTCTTTGCTTTGTTAGGATTTGCATCTTAGAATTTTCATGCTCTTAGTTATTTGCATTAGGTGCACTTAAGCATTTTTAGTCATTTTCATAGATTTTGCGAGTGTGAGTTTGATATTTGAAAAGAAAAAAATATATAATCTTGTAGAACACGTGTAGAAATTTCTTTTCATTGAAAGGCAATCACTGCACTTGCATGTAGTTTGGTTTTCATTAATTTCTTTTCTACGTCACAAAACACCACGAGTTTCATTTCCGTATCCCTTTGACTTAATATAACAGCCGATTAAAATAAGCGCTATAATTTAAAAACGACTAGCAAGTTTTTTATTAAGTGTCATACACCAACTAGCTAGGTTGTAGGGCCTTGGATTAGGTGAGTGGATAGTTAACCCTCCAAGGCCGCTCAAACAAAAACATAGAAGTTTATTAATTGAGCGAAATCCAACTCCGTTAGGTGGACCGGGAAAGCTCTCCTCCAGAGAGTCAAGCGCGAGGGGAAGTGAAGGCCGAGAAGAGAGATACCCCCTCTCTGATTTGCTGGATCTGACCTCAAGACCGTTCTGCCCGGCTTCTGACACGGATTGGTGCCCATAGTTTCCATTCCTAGGTTCCATATAGGTGACTGTGGGGTGGAATACTCGTGGTACTTGAGGCATACGTCGTATCACTTCCAGCAGTACTTTTGGGGGGTGCCTTTGCGAAGCTTGGGTACTTGTGCCAGCAAAGGCTGTTGTTAGGAGGTCAGTGTAACTGTTTCTGTTACCTTCGCTAGTAGGCCTGGGCCGTAATTATCCCAGACTACTTTTGGAAGGTCCTATTCTTCGCTTTCTAGTATTTTGGTGTCCGGTCCTAATCACCCAGAGCGGAAATACCTGAAAGCTGTTTGCTTGATTGTATCTCAGGGATTTTTTGTAGTGAGTGCTCTTTACTCCTAGCTTGCCTAGCTTTATACTTTTTTGAGTCTAATTAAAATTTGTTAAAGTGGCTGATCAAGCGCCTCGTCGATCGAGGAGAATCCGGGGGTTATCTCCCGAGAGTCCAGAGCCTTCTTCAAGAAGGCGTAGGAGTAATTTAGCAGGTGAATATCACCCTGTGGCATCCAACACAGTGGAGAGAGATCCTCCACAAGGGATTGAAGGTTTTGTAATTGGCTCCGGTGTTGGTTCCGAGAGGAGCGTTCCGCTTACCTCGAGAGTCTTATTTCAGCAGGAAGAAGAAGTACAAGTAGAGGAAGTGCTTCAACCCTCTGAGTCACTTCCATCTCCTCTTCCTCCTGATTATCCATTCGGTGTTTAGTACATCGGACCTGAGTCTGCAAGACCAGAAGATCCTCCATATTATTCATACCTTTCGATGGCCACGACTGGGAACGCGGCTTCAGCTGTGAGTGCTGCAGGCATTCAGACTGCTGCTTCTGTAGAAGGAGGAGGCACTAATGCTATATCTTCGATTGCTTCTAGTACTGCTGTGTTTGGCTCTGGTTTCACCCAAGCACAAGCTTCTCAATCTGGTCACTTTTGTTTTGGAATGCCCACTAGTGGGATTCCTTCATTTTCCTTTTCCGCTGTTGTAGCTGGATCTACACCCATGTCTTCCATGGCTAGTGGATGAGCTTCTTTTCAAGGGTTCCCCTTAGGAACTGGGTATATTCCTAGTTCGAATCCTTCTTTAGGGTCTTTTCTATTTACTTCTCAGACTCGGAGTTTTAACCCTTGGTCTAGTGGTCAGAATTCGACTACTTTTATAGGGTGGAACCCTGTATTGACTACAGCGGGGGCAGGGAATCAGCTTTATGCTAGTCACCAAGGGAATGCTTCCTTCCCTTCGTCGAGTGCTTATCAGAATTTTTCCTCTCTTTCTAATGCCTGGAACCCCTATCAGGGGCTTTCCTCTTCATTCAATACTTCAGGAGGGGGAACTGGTCTGGTCTTTGGTAACTCTGCATTGAGAGGAGGTTCTTCTCCTTTTTCTACGAGTTCTTTCTGGCAACCTGGTGCCTTATCAAATCCAGGGTATTCTTTTCAGAATATAGGGAATTCATCCCATCAAGGATGGAATCCTCAGGCTCCGCCTCGTTTACCTTTTCTGGCAACGTTAACCTTGCCAGATCTGTCGAAATTGATGAATGATCCGATCCGGTACAGTCCGGGCTGGCCTCCGGTTCCGACCAAACTACCTTCAGACATTCCAAAGTTTGAAGGCAAGAATGGAGAGGACCCAGCCAACCATATCAACACCTTCCATTTATGGTGCTATTCTAACTCCCTGATCGATGATTCGATTAGGTTGAGATTGTTTCAACGCACCTTAACTGGAAACGCTGCCAAGTGGTATATTGAGTTAACTGGGGGCAGTTTTGCTACATTTGGAGATCTGGCTGTTACATTTCCAAATCATTTCCAGTTGCCTGTCTGCTATGATGCTGGGACTAAACTCCTAGCTAATTTTAAACAGGATGACGCAACCCACATTTTTGACCATATTCAGGAATGGCGGAGAAGGAAGAGGCTTATTAAAGCTCATATTCTAGGAGAATTCCTTTTGGAATGGTTTTTGAAATCTCTGCAGTCAGATATTTCTAAAGATGTATCCCTGTCTGGGGTATTTTCTGAGGAACAGGCTATTTTTAGGGCCCAGTAGCTGGAACTGATATATTCTCAGTCTGGAGTTGTTCATAAATATTTTCCCAATGCTCCTCGCTCCAAATTAGATTTATCCAAGACTAAGCCTGGTCCTCATGGTGATGGACTTATTGGGTTGATCAATAGTGGTGCAGCTAACTTGCTTACTCAATTGTAGCAGTTGTCTATACAATGTTCTCCTTCTGGTCAGGTTGTGCCTGCTGAGTCATCACCTTCCAAATATTTGTTAGTAAATGCCGTCCAAACTTCTGATCCAAAAGGAAATCAACAATCCGAAGGGAAGAAGAAGGGACGGAATAATAAGAAAAAGGGCAAGAATGGGAAGGGTAATGCAAATAAAACCAACGAGCATGTTGGTGAGGGTCCAAAGGGTAAAAAGAAAGTGAAGTTTCCATGCAAGTTGTGTGTTGGAGACCATCTTACACACCTTTGCCCTAAAATTCAGGATGCGCAGCGCTTGTTAGCTCAGCAGGGTTCTTCTAGTTCCCAAGCTGTGTTAACAAACCCTTTTCCCCAAGGGCAACAGCTAGTTGTTGGCGCGAATCAAAATACTGGGGCTTCCTCAGGGGGCACCCAGGAAGGGGAAATTCTGTCAAACATATACATGATGAGTTCTCACGTGGATGTCGCTACGAGATCCCGTGATTATGGTGAAGAAGAGTCTTTGAAAGCTAAGGGTGCTCCTGATGCTACTGAGCCGCTTCATATTATGAGGCCTACTATTGAGCCTATACCTCGGATGCCAAAAGCATCTACTAAGCATACGACAATTAATCCAAATGCTAGGGCTGCCCAGAACTACTCTATTGTGGAAGATCTGGCGCAGAGTCCTTGTGCCATGTCGGCTCTTGAGGTGCTCCAGCCTTGTCCTTCTCAGCGCAGCGCTCTGCTCATTGCCATTGGGGATGTTGATCCAAAGAACTCTCTTATGATTACATTTGATATGTCTAATTTAAAAAAGAGACTCCCCCATCATATGGCTTTTCATATTAAATCATCATACCGAAAATGCAATATTTTCCGAACGGTCGTTGATGAGGGTGCTTCCACATGTGTGATGTCTCTCACATGCTGGAAGGGAATTGGATCTCCCGCAAATGTTCCATCTGCTACTCTTCTGACTGCATTTGACGGTCATTCTCACAGACCACATGTTATTGTCCCAGCGTTGCCTATCTGTGTTGGGGGCAAGACTGTAAATATAGAGGTTGAGATAGTTGATGCAAGCTTGGACTACAACCTTCTGTTGGGGCGAAACTGGATTTATGAGATGGATGCTATTGCATCCTCATTGTTTCGGATTATTTGTTTCCCTCGCGAAGGGAGGATTGTTACAGTGGATCAACTGGACTGTCCTCCTGTAGACCCAAATGCATCTACTCACTCAACTATTCCAAAGTTGGATAATACCAAGGCGCCTGTTTAGAATTTAGGGGTTGGAATGTATTCTTCCTTGATGGGTACTTTTGATATTCCACCTCCTACGGTTCATATAAATGCAATTTCATCCTCCAGGGCTCCTCTTCGAAGAGAGTTCTTCAGAACTCATTATTTTTCGGACCCTTGGACCTTGCCTTCCCCTACCGCCACATTAGCGGAAGGTAAAGTGGGTGGAATGGCATTTCCAATGTCTGCAGCTGAGATTGCTTATCAATCTATTGTTGATTCTGTAGAATCCATTCCAGCTCCTCTTTCTCCGGATGAGTTGGATGGAGATGTGGCTTCGGCTTGGACACTTAATTCTTCTTCTGCCTAGGATTTCCTTGATACCACTCTTCCATCTGAAGAGGTCATCCTAGAAGCTATGACTGGTATAGATAGATCGTGGGATGATTTGCATCATCAGTCTTACTTTTTACCTGATTTGAGCGAAGTTGAAACGAGTTTTCCAAGTCCTCCGTCTCCTGGTCCTGTTCACCCAGTCCTGAACCCTTACGCACCAACACAGGTATATGCTGAAGGGAACATGGCTGTGATTTCTCCAACTATCCCGGTGAACATTTCCAGGGATCCCAATGTTATTGAGAATGTCTTCATCGGAGCTGAATGTTCCCCTGAAGAGATTCAGATTTACACTGATCTCTTTAAAGAGTATAGGGATGTATTCTCTTGGTCTTATGAGGAAATGCCTGGTATAGATCCATCTATTGTCTAGCATGAGATCAAGACTTATGAAAACGCTAAGCCTGTGAGGCAAAAACTTCGTCCGGTCAATCCTAGGAAGGCAGCAGCTATCAAAGCCGAGGTGGAGAAGCTGCTCAAGGCGAGATTCATTTTCCCTGTTCCTTTGACTGAATGGGTTTCAAACCCTCTTCCCGTAGATAAAAAACAAGGAACAATTCGAGTTTGCATTGATTTCAGAGACCTTAATAAAGTATGTCCCAAAGATAATTACCCCATACCATTTATAGATCAGATCATCGATGAGTGTGCCGGTAACAAAATTTTCTCCTTCATGGACGATTTCTCCGGATATAATCAGATTAATATCCGTCCTGAATATCAGCATAAGACTGCCTTTATTTGTCCCTGGGGTACTTTTGCTTACAAGAAGATGCCTTTTGGTCTTAAAAATGTTGGGGCTGCCTTTCAGCGGGCCATGTCATACGCCTTCCACGACATCAAACAAATTATCGAGTCATATTTGGATGATTTAGCTGCTCATTCTCGAAAGAGAATGGATCATCATGATCACCTCCGTCAAATATTTGAAATATGTCATTTCTACAAGATTAGGTTGAATCCGAACAAGTGCGTTTTCGCGGTTACATCCGGTCGGTTTTTGGGATTCATTGTGTCTAGGGAAGGGATTTTGGTAGATCCCTTCAAGGTTGAGGCAATACTTTGGTTGCCTCCCCCGTCCTCTATTCGTCAACTTCAAAGTCTACAAGGAAAGGCTAATTTTCTTTGGAGATTTATCGTAAATTATGCTGAAGTTACCAAGGGATTTATGAGATTGTTGAAGAAGAGAGTTCCATTTTTTTGGGATGACTTCGCTCAACGCTCATTCAATGCTTTGAAAAAAGCATTGACCTCTGCTCCTTTATTGAGTCCACCTAATTATAGTAGGGATTTCCTTTTGTATCTTGCAACAGCAGAATCTACCATTGGTATGGTTCTGGTTCAGGAGGATGATGCTCTTGCAAAGCATGTTATATACTATCTTAGTTGAGGATTGGTAGGTCCTGAGCTCTGGTATACTCCGATAGAAAAGTTAAATTTAGCAGCTGTTCGTGCTGTGCAGCGACTCCGACATTACATTCTTCTACGAAAAACTTATGTTTTGGCAGCAACTAATCCATTTTAGTTTGTTCTCGGTAGGTGAGTGATTGGGGGGAAATACAATAGATGGATTGTGATTTTGCAGGAATTTCATCTTGAGTTTATGTCTGCCAAGTCCAAGAAATCATTGGTTTTCGCGGAATTGATCTCTGAGTTTCCCTGTGGGGAAGAGATAGTCTATGATGAATCCTTCCTGGATGAACATTTGTTTCTTATCTCTCCACAGGATCCTTGGTATGGAGATATCATTGTGTATCTTCAGACTGCGAAGTTTCCCTCTACTTTTTCGAAAGATGAGCGCCGTAAGTTGCGTCACTTGGCTAAGGATTACTTGATCATTGGTGATGCTTTATACCGTCGAGGGGTCGAGTCAATCCTGAGACACTGCTTAAATCTCGAAGAAGTTGAGGCTGTGCTGAATGATTGCCATAGTGGATATTGTGGTGGTCATTTATTTGGGCTTGCTACAGCCCAAAATATCTTGCGTGTTGGATACTTTTGGCCTTCGATTTTCAAAGATTGTATGGAGTCGGTCAAAAAGTGTCATCTGTGTCAAGTTTATACTTGAAAAATGCACGCTCATCCAGCTCCGCTTTTTCCAGTCATTACTGTTGGTCCCTTTACAAAGTGGGGTATTCATTATACTACTTGTAACCCGCCTTCGGCTAAAGGTCACAAGTATATTATTGTAGCAGTAGACTACTTTACGAAGTGGGTCGAGGCTATGCCTACTTTTGGAAATGATGGTGAGACTGCAGCTCTTTTTCTTTTCAACCAGGTTATTTCTCGTTTTGGTATTTCTAGAGAGATTGTCACTAATCATGGCAGTCATTTTCAGAATAGCATGATGGCTGAGTTGGCTCTAAAATTAGGTTTCCGGCAGGAGCATTCATCTCCATATTATCCTCAAGCCAATGGGCAAGTGGAAGCCGGGAATAAATACTTGAAGACAATTCTTCAAAGGACAATCAATAAAGCTTGATCCAACTGGCATATTATGCTATATCCTGAACTTTGGGCATATAGGACGTCAGTGAAAACTGCAATTGGCTTTACTCCGTTTCATCTAGTTTACGGGTTGGAATCCATATTTCCCATTGAATGTGAGATTCCTTCTCTTAAGTTAGCTGTTGAACTTCTTCCTGACACTTCTTGTCTTGAGGAACGTCTCCTTCATCTAGAACATCTTGATGAGTAGCGTCGGGATGCCGCCACGATGAATGATGCACATAAAAACTGAGTTAAAGTTCAGTACGATAAAGTGGTCAAACCTAGGGTTTTTTCGGAAGGTGACCTTGTTTTGGTCTATGCCCAAGAAAAAGATGCCCTGGGGGCAGGAAATTTTAAGTCTATGTGGTATGGCCCCTTCATCGTTAAAAATGTCCTTAAAAAAGGAGCATATACCTTGGTTGATTTTGAACCCCCCGAGAGACCCAAGGGCACTTTTTCCCAAATCAGCAATGTAACAATGAACCAAATATGACGTAATTTGTGTATTTATGCCCAAAATTGAAATTTTTATGCAAAAATTTGTTATGCTTGTTTTTTCAATCTATCTTAAGCTGCACAACCCGGATGCTTGGAAGTGCCCAGATTGGTATATTTTTAGGTACATTTTGATGAACTAGAGATTTTTTCTGGTTTTTGATCCATGACTGCTGACCCGTCATGGCAGGTATATGATCTTCACTGGCATATAGGTTAGGGAATCCACTTTCCATTGCATTTTTCATACCAGCCTCCATTCTGATCACTTGCCATAGGGTCGATCCCATCAGGTCATGACTATTACACCCATTTCACTCGCCGATTATTTAATCATGACTTGGTGGTAGAGCCTTCCTTTACATGGGCTTCCTAGTTAGTTCCTCGCTAGCATTTGTTGCCCATGCTGCGTTTTATGTAGGATCAGGAGACCTCTTTAGTCCCACCATGACTTATGTGTTGAAGCTTCATTCTTCTTCTTCCTCACTATCATTTTTCTGACTATTACCCTAGAGGCTCCATGGTGTTGTTGAGTTGTATTATTGCATTGCATATTGGCTACTTGTTTATCTTGGCCTTTAGCCGGCTTTATTTTGGACTCAATGTTTAAGCCAACTTTTGACCTTGCCTATCTATACAAGTTAACCATTGCATGCACTTGGCTATCGCGACTTGACACCCTTTTACCCATGGATGGAACATTCCTCTGAGTATCGCTTACCAGTTTCCACCACCTTGCATTGAGCATAGGATCGTTCCAATCCCAGGAACTAGTGCATCTATTTCTTGATACTCGTTCTATCCATTGTACCATAGCATTCTTTTATTCCTTTTCAGGCTTATTATATGAAAAAGACAAAAAAATAAAATATAACAAAAAGAGCGGGAACGGGATATAACTTCGTAATTTGATGGCAGTACAGTGTCAGTTTGTCACCCTTGAACAAAGCACATACACTTATATATTTCCTCCATTTGGGATGGTTTTAGTTTTTGACCTAGGTTCAGCCTTTGCCTTGTTTCACTGGTCGGTCCTCCCCCGGTTGGTTATCTCTTCCAATCATATGGAGAGTTTGTTTTGCCTCCTTCATAACAGACTTATACAGTGTCACTTTTTACTGCCATGGTCATCACAAGTCGTGCTTTCTTTCAAGGGAAGTCTAACCAGAGTCGGCCATTCTGCGGTGTCTCCTGACTCATTATTCATTCAGCCTTCCCAGTTTTTTCAGTCTCTTGTTCTATCACATCAGATGTTTTGGTCTTATACTCGTGCTGGTTTAAGAAGGTCTCCATTGACTTCTTGCTGGCGGGTTTGTCTCTTATCTACTACGACACATTGCTCTGAGAGAAAACCTAGAGCTGCACCTTGGCCCTATTTCCATCATTGATAGGTGACCTTGTGCTCAGCATTTGATCATCATTATGGGTCTTTGACTGAGTGGTTTCCCCTGTGTTCGACATCAGCATACATTATCACACTTGGGATTCGTGCAGTACCTTGATTTCCATTTGACCCTATTGGTGGATATCTCGTCTCTGTGTCATCTTTCATTATTGGTTGGTTTAGAGGGTTTCTTCCGTGCGCTAGCTTCATCTTCTGCATGTCGAAAACGTACTTTGGTTTGGTTCCGTCACTCTACTTCATCCAATTCCTTCCAAATCTTGGCCTGCAGGTTACACTCGTGCTGGACTGATGTGGGATGCATTAATGCCTTCCTTCCAACAGATCTTTTCCCATCGACTCCAACTCATTGCTCTGGGAATAAGGTCTAGAGTCTTTTTTTCAGAACCTTAAGGTTTGCAGTCATCAGTGGCAGACTCTTCGCTATCGACAGTGGGGACTCATCATCACCTCCTGATCGGTATATTCTTTCAAGTGTTCGACTTCAACTCATTCATTCACACTTGTTATATTGTACTGGGGCACCTTGACACTCATTTTCATTATTGGTGGGTTGTCTCGCGTTGGTTAACGGTATACATTATTGACTGGTAATCCAACGATTTCTCACATGGTCGACTCCAGCTTATTTATTCCCATCGTGTAGAATTGTGCCATAGTGATCGGTGAAGACCTCGGGTTGCATCAGCATTTCTCGGTTCACTTTTGACAGTCCATTCAGTTTCTGCCATTGATGTCGTTCACCCTTATATGTTGCGGTGTCAGTACAGCAGCATCCTATATGTTGGCTCCCGAGTTGCGTGATTGTACCATTTATTCCACCTCTTATGATTTGGTACTTGGAGATTCAGTTACTTATATG
Source organism: Pinus albicaulis (assembly GCA_034641835.2). NCBI lineage: Eukaryota > Viridiplantae > Streptophyta > Pinopsida > Pinales > Pinaceae > Pinus > Pinus albicaulis. Next base: position 464,673,737 of record CM076582.1, read on the forward strand.
ATCAGACATCCAGTTTCAACGTCATTGATCAACTTTCTATATGTGATACTTAGACATTGATTCTGACTTGTGCTTCTGGGCCATGCTCAGATGATTCATTGTGTACTTTCAGTTCAGCTATACTTGTATACATTTTGGATCTATTCTGTACTTTCGATATGATGTATTTTTGACTGAGCATGGGTATGCCCGCCTCAGCATGAGTTGACTCTCTATTTTCTTTCATTGGTTTTTGACAGGCTAAAATCTGGTGAAGTCCTCCCTTGTCCTTGCGAAGTTCTTTCTATGTGCATAATAAATTTCGGCCATCATGTACCCCTTCTAACCTCATATATTAGGGGGCATCTGTTATAGCATCATTTTTCACCCTCATGTGATTCATGATTGTCCCTATGGCCTTGGGCACCCATTCCCACAGACTTGAATAAAATTCATAAAAAACAGTGTTAAAAATCCCATACACGGGTATGCCCAGAATTTTCCACGTGTATACGCGAGTCCACATGTACTTTTCCGCGTATGCCATTAAAATCATTAAAAAATATATAAAGATTCCCTATTTTCGGGCTGGGTTGATGGTTACTCCAGTAGTTCAACCACCCCAGCACGTGGCCAACTGTTTCCAACTGATTGAAACTACTTTGAGGGAGTATAAAAGCCCCTCATGTGTATGGCCTAAGGGAGAGAGAAATTTTATAGATATTATACTCTGTTGGAGCCCCAATTCAAGTCTAAATTCCCGTGCCTCCTGCACTTTCCCAGATTTTTACAGGAAACCCTTGTTTCCTAGAGATGTTCATCAGTTTATATGCCATCTCGAGTGCACAAGTGTTGAAAGTATCTTAGCGAGGCAAGGGCGGGACAGATCTGGACGATGGTCTGTTCGAAGATCGTGGAAGGATTCAGGTGATATCTCCACTTTTTATTACTGTACATGCTGTTTGTAATGAAGAAGAACCATCTTGTTCCCGAAATCACGTGGTAATATCTGCTTGTATATGTGAAAAGATTATTATTTAAGCATTTATTATTGTTTACATGATGTTTCACATGGTTTTCACTGACATTTAGGGTAATTATATGATGTACAACTAGATTTCCGTGCACGTTTCTCCTTGGTTTTCAGGTTAAGGAGGAAGAAGGGTTGCTGGGGGTTTGGACCCTGCGGGATCTACATCAAACGTAGGATTACGGGTGAGTTCTACTATTGATGTTATCTAGTTTTTAGCATACAAGTGTGGTTGTGTGAGTCCTTCTTGAATAGCATGCCCTGATCTGTGGAGGTTTTGACCCAACAAACCTCTAGGGTGTTCTTTCCCGAAACACCTATCGGGACTGAAAATTTATTTTTTCAGAGGTGTGAATCTATGGATATTCCTTTGGGTGTTATGAGGTGTTGATCACTATGTTGCTTTCAGTTCTGGAATTGGGTGCTCTGATCTCTCATTATGGTCCCAAGGATATTCTCATCTGAGTGGAATAAGGATCCTAAGGGGGATTGAGTCTGTGCAAGGCCGTGAGGAAGAGGTTTAGACCTAATGGAGCTAGTCGATAGACATGAAAAAGCTTCCATCATTGATGTGGTGGAACCAGATGCGGTCAACAAGGCGTAGATGGATTGGGTTTACACCATCGTTGGTACAACTACTCTCGTAGTTGCAGCTGACTCGACACCTATGACTGATGAGAAGAAAACTTGAGTCGTGATTCTGATACATGATGATATGAATCGTATATGATGTATCATGTTGTCAGAGTTTGGTGGGGGAGGAATTTCCATCGTGGAAGCTTGCGTGGGAGAAAGGCTAGGTTCCTCATTAGGCTGAGCACTTTCTAGGATTTGGAAGTTGTGTGTGGTGTAGAGGTGCCTGAATGTTTCCATTAATGGGAATGCCTATGTTACATGGTTATGGTTAGTAAAAATGGTGCATGGTACCACTGTGCCTACTGAGTATATTGTGTGAGAAACAACGCTACTCTTCATTCATGAAGTGGAGTCTTGGAAAGGATCAGACGTGGGGGAGGGAGTCCTCTGCTGCCATTTCTGAGTTTTTGGTTTGGGTAGGTCTAACTCTTTTAGAGAGTATAGAATTAACATTTCTCTTGCTGCTCAAAGCTTGGGGAAGCGTTCACATTTCATAGTATGGTGAAAATGTGAGAAGATATGAAAATAGCAGTGTGTGATTTTCTCTTGGTTAGAGAGATGTATCTAAGGGAGGGGGGAGACCATGCGAAATTTTTTTATGAGGTGCCTCAGTTCTTTACATTGATTGTCGTGGTGACTGATTTTGTCACATAGCCCACATATCGGCCTAATCTGGACATGGGTCTTGCTAGGTCGATAAGCCTTTCGAACCTTCCCAACGTCTTGGTGTGGAAATGCGGTGGGCTGCATGGGGTTAATCTACCTTCCATTATGTTTTCTAAGTTATAGATTGATGATATCCCGATTGTGCATCTCTAATGAATGAATGATTTCAATTAGCAGGCCCACTCGAGGGATATAAGTGCAACGATGATCATGATGATTGTGCTGACATACTAAACATGAACGTCATTCTTGGGTATTCCCGTCCTATTCGTTTGATGACATGACCGGGTACCAGTGGCATAGCGCTTCTAGGTCCGAGCATGTGGTGACCACATGGTTGTGTGTTTTACATAATGCATATGTTGGTCTTGTCCATGGAGGGAGGGTGGGGGTGACTAAGGGTTCCCTGACCGGCTTCTTTTCAACTGATAAGAATAGGATGGATATACTTGTCACATCCTCCTACGTTGTCGAGATATCCATGGATTCTGTGTCAGAGTCGTCTTCTAGGGAGAGGCATACTATGGCCGTGTGTAAACTAGTTAGCGCTAAGAGAAACTGAGGGATGTAATGGAACTACTCTAATGGATGATTGCTAGAACATATCAAACATGAAAATTAGGTTGCTCACAAGCCAATGTAATAAACACGTTCAACTGTATACCATCTTCGAATGAGTTCCAAGGCTACGTAGTCGTCAATGAAATGGTCACATTCATTGCAAAGTGCACAACGTATTATAGGAGGAGGGAAGATGAATGAGAGTCTTTCTAGTGACTGCAGTGCCTCCTACAGGTATAAAATGATGCAAGTTGCTTCTCCATTTGACTGGATGGAGGCATCCTCTTGATATGATTATTTGATGGCATGTAAGGCATCCCTGTATCATAGTATTCCTGGGAAATTAAGGGTGTAACACCCATAATTTCCACAGATAGTGCATGCATGGTTGGTATGAAACGCCTTGCCTTGAATTTTGGCAGTTGGTTCCCTTTTACGGGAAATTTTTGCCACGATATTTACCTGAAGATTAGGAGAATTTTTATTTCATCTAGCTCTAGGAAGATATGGATAGGGTGGCCTACTATGTCACATATGGTGCAATGTTGTAACTCCTATTGTATTGTGGGAGTTTGTACCTTCTTCCCCTTTTTATTGGTTTTCTTAGTCATGACAATTGGTTTTTCAATGGTAATTTCCTTCGATGGTATGGTTGTGACAGTCTCCTTAATAGGCGGGGCCTCCTCAGGAGTGAGAGGGATTAAACTTGTAGATGTGACATTTGTGACTCCCATTGTGGTAGGTGGGACCAAGTACCAAACTAGTATTTTGAATGATATGTTCGGCAGCTCTATTGTTCCCAAGCCTTGTTGTGACACAAAACTAGATGGAGGGTATAGGAAATGAGTTTGGGAGAAAGAGTAGGCTATAGATGTCGTCGTGGCCAAGGCCTTGGTGTCGTTAGTGCTCGTCTCCATCTCTTGGATGGCTTCGGTGCTTGATGTAGACATCATGCACACCGGAGTCTTTGTGATATCAATTGATGATTCTGTATGACATGGGGATATCATAGGAATGATCCAAGGATGGATGATGGTTTGAATAGGCCAGGGCCATATTCTTGGTACTGTGTAAGTGTCTCAGCAGATGTGTCTACATAGGGTAGAAAGACATCAACATTTTTTAGGGGTAGCTTGTCATGATATGAAAATTGATCGACAGTAATGATGGTTCAGAAGACGAACGATGTTATGGAAGACATGGCGTACATATAACTCCACACAAGGAGTAAATTGTAGTCTAGTTGAGCATCCAAGACCTTAATTTCTATAAGGAATGTCTTTCCGGCTAGGTAGATCGGGAAATTTTTATAGAGACTGATGGGAGTAGAAGGGCCCCCGTTGTATGCTCTGAGTGTGATGTCCAAAGGTTTCAGCTCGAGAGACCCTAAATTCTGCCAGATATTCTTTGACATGATGCATGTGAATGCACCCTCGTCAATGATATAGCGGTGGATAGTGATGTTTTGGACTAACATCGGTATCTGGAAGGCGACCATTGAAGGAAGCCTATGGGTGGATTTATATAAATAAAAATCCATTAGGCGCAAATCGATAGGGTCGATTGCACCTAACGTAGAAATTAAGGCTTTCCTTTGATTTGGGAATGATTGCAGTACTTCCAAAGCTAACATGGCACCAAGATATTGAGTTTGATCGCCCACAATGATATAATTATAGGCAAATTTTGAGTGGTTTCCTGCTCACCTAGTTTGTACCTTAGCCATCTTTGGCAAAGGTTCAATAAGAAATTTCAATATATTCAATGATGTTGTTGGTCCACTCGCGCTAGCCCCTAATGAACTGGTGTCTAGAAGGGTATCGTAATTTTGATTCCATGTTCGAAAAAAGATTTCTTCGCCAACCATGTAGATTTCGTGTTTGTTTTTTCTAGAATCATCGAGGGTTGTTTGTTGCTATTGGGTGCTAACTGTCCCTTGGTGGGGGAAGGGCTCTTGCATGACTGTTGTCTTCTGTGAGGGTCCCCCTTGTCCTCAGTTACCCTAAAGCTTCTTCCACTCGGGTAGATCGGAACAGTTATGATTGTAATAGCCACACTCACCACAAATTGCGCAAGAGTGGTTGGTCCGAAGATTCACCCTCTTTTTCTACCCTTGGGAGTTATTTGGCTCCTAGTTTTGATTTTGGTTGGAGTTGCGCCTAGCCTGAGATCACGGAGGGCATTTTTGATTATTGCTCCCCTGTCTAGGATTTCCCTTTTGTTTATGTTTTTATTTTTTCCTTGTCGTGTTAGGAGGATATCTAGGATCATCCTCGGTTGTGCCTGGGAAGGTTGCACAAAGTTCACCGGTGCATTATTCTGCATTGGTGGGTTTTGTGCTGGGGATTGGGAATATTGAGGTCCCTGTCCATGGTTTGTGAATGAATACTAGGGCGGAGCTCTTCCGTCAGCATTTATAGCTACGTACTGGGTCCCTTGCGCAGGAGGGTATGGTCCTCCTTGCTTATGATGGTACGACTGTGCCCTATTGGTCATGTCTTGCAAAGGGCATGATGACTCTGGTGGTAGCCTGGCTACAGGATGTTCTAGTTAGGATCATATATGTAACCGGGGTACAAACTACTACTACCTAGGTGATTTTGGTTTAGTTACCCTATCAATCCATTTGCAGTGTTCGACATGCCTGGAAATTCTTTATAAGTTTGCAAGCGCAGGGTGTTATGTAGGATGTTATAAATGTATCCTGACTATGTGTAAATAAACTCAAGCTGTTGGGCTTTTCTGATGGCATCCTCTTTGGATGTAGGTTTTTGAGTTTCTACAAATTTTGAGATATCTATAGTGATTTTTTTCAAGAATAGGTCCAGCGAGTCTCGATCATCGATTTTGGCTTTACACAAACTTCGACGTCGCCGCCATTCATGGAGATGGTTTGAGATATGGATGACTAGTTTATGTCTAAAATGTGTCAGTAATTCCATCCCTGAATCATGGTGGATGGGTAACTTAAAATAGGTGAGGAACGCATTAGCAAGGGCGCTAAAGTTTCCATGTGTAGCAGAAGGTTGTTCCACATACCATTTCATGCCTGGTCCAATTAAGGTGCACCCAAATAGTCTTAGCTGAATAGTATCATCAATGATGTTATTTGACAAACACCACAAGTGTAAAGTCATTATATGATTTATGGGATCTTCCGCTTTCTTCCCTTCAAATTTTGGAATGTCTGAAGGGAGGTTCATAGGCATGGGGAACGATGTGGGGTTGTGTGAAACGGGGTCATTCGTTAACTTGGTTAGATCGGGTAAGTTCAACGATGCTAAGAACTCTCACTGTGTGTTGAGCGCCATTGCATACTCTTAAAACAAAGGGTTCTGGTTAGGTATGGGGTTTTTCTGTGATGTAATTAGCTTTGTGTTCAATTGGCTCACCGAAAGGGTAGCGCTCCTATTCCCCCTATTATAGGTCAATTTTGGCACCATTCCCAATGACCTGGTTAACTGGACATCATCTCCAGGACCAATGATCAAGGGTCTATCATTCCCTATCATTTCAGTTGCTACATGCCCTAAGACAAGAAGCAAGACAAATCAAGCAAGACTTTCATCAAGCAAAGGTTTCCAAGGTTTGAAGCTTATTATATAGCATATGAGAGCTCACCAACGCAGGATATAAGGGTCCTAAGTGTGTTGCATATGCAGGTAGCCCCATGCAAGGCTACTCTTCAAATCACTTCCCGACATTCATAGGTGCATTATTCCCATTGGAGAAAAATTCTCATTGTTCCGAAATCTCCACTTGGATAATGCCTTCTAGAAGAGTTCACATGTGTCAAGCTTCAGATCCAAGTGTCCATTTGACATCTACATGACTGGAAACATGTCTTGCCTATTATTGGAAAGTCATTGATTGCAAAACAACCTACGTTTCATCTATAAATTGAGCACATATCTAAGTGCTTTAGGAGGAAGAATTTCAGTAGAGAAATGTTGGAGAATTTTCAATTGAGAGCTAGATTTGTGTAGCTGCTACTGGAGAGATTTATACTGTGATGAGGCTTGGGAACATTGCTGGAAGGGTCACTTCAAATCAGTCATTTGGTTGTAACCTCTCCTTCTATCATCAATAAAGAAACTGCTTACTTTTCCCTATATGCATCTGTATTGGCTTTGATTTTTCATTTCGCAAGATCTTATTTGATGTATATGGTTTATGCTTTACTGATTTAGCAAAATAACTTGAATAGATATCTATATTATTGCATCTTCTATTGTTTCAATGTTCTTTCTTGTAGGAAGCATTCCGCACAAACCGCTTGAATTTGAAGTTGCAACAGAAGAAACAGAAGGAGCCATTTAGAAGTGCTTGGATCACAAGTAACCTTCTAATCCTCTATGTGTATCTATTCTTAGTTAGGAGAAATAATCGTATATTCTTTCACCTGTTGTTCTAGACTAGCACCTGTCTAGTGAAGCGTGATTTATCTATAATTAATAATTCTGGCCCAACAAATTGGTGACTCCACTCAGGAGAATTTCTCTTAGTTATAGGTGTTTAAACCTCTGATTTGCTTTCTTTATCCACCCAGTAGTTGTTACTCATAAATATTAAACTTTTTCAAAGCCAAATTAGCAAAGACAGTGAGTTAAAGAGTAGTATTTTTCTTTGTATAATGCGCCCAACGCACCCTTAGACTGGACATAGTGCTTAGCATAGCACTATCTCCCTTCCTAGCCTACGTTGTAGAGCACTGTCTCCCTTGGGAGACTGCGTTGACTCTTGAAAACACCCAAATTCCCTTGAATTTTCCTTTGCAATTTGATTCAGTTTTGTTTGCTGTTGTGTTTTGAAAAGTTTGATCCTCAATTGACCAGTGAATCTATATGCTTCTTCCTCCTTTGATTGAAAATTTGTTCAACGTTGGTTTAAAAAAAATTTTCTTTATCATTGAAAAGTTGATTTCAAATTACTTTTTATGGTCGCATTAAGAATCATTTTCTTTCTAAATAGGAAATTGTCATAAAATCTTCATTTCCTTGATAGGAGAAATTGTTGTTGAAATCTTCGTTTTTCCTTCAAAAGAGAAATTATTGTTTGTATTCTTCTTTCCTCGAAAGTAAAAAGCATTTGAATTATTGATTTAGTGCACCTAGTTTCTTTTCTGCATTCATAAAATTAAAGAAACTGAAAAGAAAAACTTTCATTTGAATGTAAAATAATGTGTGTTTGCAAAAGGAACATTAGGAAATTTGCATTTAGTTTGTGCTCATTGATTTGTTTTGTTCATTGATTTTTTTGCTCACAAATCATTTGCTCTCTTCCCTTAGTAGCTAGGTTTTTCATTGAAAAATCTGAAAGTGAAAGACTTTTTATCATTCTTAGCTTGCATTTTAGTAATTTCATACACATCATCGCAATGAACCTTTGAAGGGAAAATTGTTAAGCAATATCAACATAAAATTAATCTTAATTTACTTAACAATGCATTGGAACCATAACAATAAAATTTAGAAGGTCTAGGCTAGAGACATGTTCGGACATCGTAAAACATAGAAGTTGTCGTTAACTTGTCTGCGATACATTCAGAGTGTGATACCTCACTCCACGTACATAAGTATATTGTAGCTCATCCACATACTTTCGGGTATATCGGGTAGTGTTATAGTATGATAAGTATAAAGGGGTGCTCTCACTGTGCGGTTTCACATCAGACAATGCTAATATGGACTTGGGCATCCACGTAGCTTTAGGTATATTTGGGAGGAAAAATTTTAGGTGCTATCCATCCATAGTGAACCAAGTCGGCTGCCTTGAAATTTTGAAACATCGAACACAACATTCAGGGATATTACCTACTCGTACTTCTTGGTTCACCAGGAGGTATTCTGCAGTTCACAGTTTCTTGGTAAACCCTTTTGCCTAGAATTACACTCTTTTTATTTTTATTTTTTTTGGTTAAAATAAATCAATAATTGTTGAAGAACAAAATCCTATCCCCCATCGTTTGTGTAGATTAGCTTTAAAACCACCTTTACCTCCAGAAGTTACTTCTGGTAGGCGAAGGTGATCACAATCTCCTGAATCAAGTACAATCCATACCTCTAGAGAAACATCATCTTTTAAACCAGAGTTAGCTCAAATTTTTTCCACACATCCCAGTTTGTCTATTGTTGTCGAAACAAAGTCTTCATAGCTACCCGTGGTCACAATCCATTCAATCAGTGAGACCATACCTCTTGGACCCAACGTTGCTCGATCACAAATTGATGAAGATCATGTCTCTTCTTTGCTAGAACATCTGAATCCTAAATTCGAACAACCAGAAGTTGTTCCTACCTTAGTCATCCCAAAAAATTCTGTACCTATTGAATCTCATATATCATAGAGTCAATTGTCTAAAATATATTTTGGGCCTGACGGTGAATTTCTTCCTCCTAGTTTAATTTCAATTGAAGAAATCCCACAAGATGATACACCTTTAACTCCAACCCATTTTGGGGGGGGGGGGGGGGGCTTTACCTGTACGAGTCTTTTCCTTAATCGTTTCCATCTTCTTTTGTTGATCCTGTTCCCATTTAATCTCCCATTGATTTTCGAGGGTATACATTTGGTCAAACAACCATGTCTAAACCAAAATCTTCAGTTGGGTCTGTTGTTCCAGTTATGTCGGCTCCCACTATTCCGTCGATGTTCACAACCTCACCAAAGTCATATTTTCACGGTGGCACTTCGTTCCCAACAGGTTACAAATCATTATCTAGCACTTTCTGTGGTGCATCTTCACGATCATGGTCTTTTCCAATGTCATCATCTGGTGTTTTAACTGGTAGTCCTATCGTTAGTACTGAACGACTTGATTAATTACATACATCATCAGGGAAATATCAAGTCGGTCATTTTGGGTAAATTTCTTTAAGTACCATATCAACTGGACTCTTAGCATTTGGAGAAAATTATTTTCCATCTTTTTATCCTCCTCATGCTGGGGGGAAACCTTTGGTCACCCAATATGACAGTACTCCGTCACTTTTTGGTCAAACTAATGTTGACCTGAATGTTTTTCAATGGCAACCCACTCTGCTACAAAATGTTTTACACTCGTATCAACTGGTTCAACCTGTTACACCCACTTCATTACCACTTGTCAATACATATATACCCCTATTACAAAATAAAAATGTTTTACATCAACCTTATTAGGTGGGTCCTTCAACTCAATATCATCAAATGTTGGGTCCACAAACTCAAAATCCTTTGGTTAATTTACAACAACCTGTATCAGGAATCATTTATTCACAAGCCGGTGTACCATTTTATGGGATGTCACAAACGCAACCTAGATATACATATCAACCGAATCCAAGTCATACTAATTTGGGTTATAACATTGGTGGACATACCCCTTGGCAACCACAAGCGCAAATGCCTCAAACTTCATTTCAACAAGTAACATATCCAGGTTTTGGTCAACAGAATCCTCAAGCATTTGCTATGCAAAAAAACCCCTATCTGGGTTACCAACAGCATATTTTGTATGCTGGTGCTCAAAGGCCTATTGCTCAAGCAATTCCATCTTACCCTGGCTATGCTCAACTTGACCTTAATCGAAAGTTGCCTTTTGTTGCAACCTTCAAATTACCAGATTTAAACTGGCTAACCAATGATCCTATAAATTATGCTCCTTGGTGGCCGGTGATACCTAATAAATTACCCTACGATATTCCCAAATTCAATGGAAACCCTGGAGAAGACCCGTCAACTCATGTCATGACTTATCATTTATGGTGTTCATCAAATTCCCTGAATGATGATTCTATTCGACTACATATTTTCCAGCGTACACTTACAGGTCTGGCTGCTAAATGGTACATTGAGTTACCTAGAGCTTCTTTTGACAATTTCACTACCCTGGCTACTGTCATTTTAACCCATTTCTAATTACCGTTTAGATAGGAAACTGGAACGGAACTCTTGACCATCTTCAAACAAACTGATGCTACTCATATTTCTGATCATATTCATCAGTGGCGTCGCCGTCGACAAATGGTTAAGACATTTTTTCTGGATCAGATCCTTGCTGAATGGTTCATTAAGTCCCTGTTACGATTTATAACTAAGGATGTGGCTAAGGGTGGCGTCATCACAGAAGAAAAAGTTATCGCTCGTGCCCAATATTTAGACTTGATTTACACTCAGTCCAGCATGCTCTATGAAAAAATTCCTAATGCACCGCGATCTAATTTCAATGTTCCTCCTCAAATAAAGGACTCTCATGCCAGAGACGACTTAATAGGCACTGCAAACACACACCACGCTACTGCATCTGATCCTGCTCCTACTTCCAAAATTAATTCCATGTCATTTTACAAAGGCAAAAGTGACAAGCAACTAGGAAGTAAGAAAAATGGGAAATCAAAGAAAAAGAAAAATTCTAACCTGCGGGAAAGATCATCTAATCAACCATCCAGACCACGGAAACCTCGTTATCCATGCATAATCTGTAATGAGGAACACTTTGTTATGGATTTTCATCACCATGCTAAAGTCTAAAAAATCATCACGACTTCCCATGCATCAGTTGTGTTGATGGACCCATTTCCAAATCCGGACACTAATATGGTTGATATGGATCCAGCTCCTAGTTCCCAAGTGTTAATGTTATCCACCACAAAACCTTCACAAGATATTTTGGTTTCAATGCGTAATAAAGACTATGGTAGTATGGCCACTGATCAACCTACTACCTCGACAACGAATCCATCTACTGAATCAGTACCACCTAGTGTTATTCCTGAATTGACAATTAAGCCACCAAAGGGAGTAATTCATAAACCGACATATAATCGTCAAGCAAGAGCTACAAAAAATTATAATATAGTTGAATATTTGGATAAATCCCCTTCAGCTATGTCTGGTATTGAGGTATTAAAAAATTGTCCCTCTCAGAAGCAGGCTTTATTGTTGGCCATTGGTGGAATTGATCGGACTAATTCTAATCTTGTCATCTTTAATCATATAGGTTGTTAGCCACCTATAAAAATTTTCATATCAAATGGTGGCTAAATCATTTTTGAAGCCTTTAAGAAACAATTTTATTTCCAAATTGTTAGTTATTGAAGTCTTATGAAGATAACTTATCCTTGAGTTAATCTTCACTGTTGTTTCCCTCTTAATTCTTAAAATTTGTTGTTTTCATGAAGAAAAAGACTACTGCAAAAACTCCATTTTCCCCTCATTTTACCCCTCTTTTCACTCATAATTAACCTCCATTTTATCCCCTTTTTCCCCATAAAATTCCTCTATTTTTCCTCATTTCCCTTCTTCCCTTCATAAAAACCCCTTTGATAAGGTTTAAAACTCCTTTTTTGCCTTATCAGAAGCCTTAAATCCCTTTGAAAATCCTTGAAAAATCATAAAAAACAGTGTTTTTAACTATAGCACTTATCCCCGTTCGGCTAAGCTCCTAAACAACTTCCCCACCATGCAACCTAGTTCCAGGACCAAGAGTTAAAGTCCTGAAGCGCTTATCGCAATCAGAACTTTCGACAAGCGCATTCCTTTTGTTGCGTTAAAAACCCCCGATGTGATTGGCTCCCTCTTTTATAACCCCTGATCCCTTGTTTCCTTTGTAAAACCAATTTCTCACAATTGGGTGCTAAATCATATAAATAAACCCTTCCCCGATGCAATTTTCCTTTGTATTTCATAAAAAACCCATTTTTCTATGTTAAAAGCAAAACCCTCTGGTTCATTGTTCATTGTTTAAACCATTCTTAACTATTGATTTAAGACCTATCAATGGCCATCGGGATCTCGCATTGGAGATTTCATTGGATGTGTTTGAATATTTTATTGCCCCCTCCCGATTGGCGATCTCCCGATGGCCTCTCAGCCGTTGATCTCCCCCGCCAGGCTCAGATCCAACGGCCCACATTGCTCTTGTTCACAAGCCAATCCCTCCGACTTTAGACCTCCAATTCATTCCTTGCCGTTGATCTGGCCCTCAGATTAATGGTCCACATATAATTGCATCAAATATTTTCATTACGCCTTTCCTCTCTCCTCCTCTGATCGCAAGACCTCCGATTGTATCTGGGCCGTCCATACAATAAGATCCGACGGTCTAGATATTTTCTCCCTTCCCTTTGTTGTTTTTCATGAGCTCGCTGTATAAATTTTTAAGCGGATCTCCGCCGTTGATCTCTGTAGATCAATGGCTCATATTGACCCATTCTTCGCTTACCTCTTGCCTCATATTTATTTCATTAACCCACAGATCAAATCTGAGCTGTTAATATGTTTAATTTGACGGCCTAGATTTATTGCGATAGGCCCAACTCCTTTGGGTCCTACTCTTCCTAGGTCAGATCTCCGCCGTTCATTCCCTGATCAAATGTTCAAGATTGAAACTACCTTCCCCTGCCCCACCTCTTTTTGTCCTTGCATTTTTTCTTATCACACTCTCTTCTCAACCGTTCGATCTTATGCTCCAGATCTAATGGCCAACGCGAAGTTTCACGTAAATTTAAGCCCAAATGTTAATGATTTGAAATTACATGATGTAAGTGGTTTTAAATGGCCACGTGTCAGGATCTAACGCATATCACATTCGAAAATTTAAAACTGCCCTTCCTCCATTTTGCAGCGCGAAAACAGTGGTTTCTATGGCCAAAACCGCTTTCCCCATTTGTATTGCATGCCCTTGCATTTAATCTCTGTCCTTGATCTCTACAGATCAACGACCAGTATTCAATCTTGTTTTCATTTCATCGCCCTTCGCCATCCTCCAAGGGACTCCATCGATCAACCTCCACCGTTGATCTCTAAGGACGATCTCATCTAACGACCCAAATTCCTTTTGGAAACCCCAAATTTCATTTTAACCATATTTCCTCCGCCAAAGGTTTTTAACCCGTTTCCTTTGTATATTATCCCATTTCATTATAATTGTGACCCCTTCGCATTATATATTCAGGACTAATCTCGACCGTTGATCAATATGCATCAATGGCCTGGACTTAATCTCTTGCACCGTTTATCCAACCGCCTTTATTTTTAACCTCCACGAGCAATCCTCGCCATTGGATGCTTTTATCCAACGGCTGCGATCTAACCTAAGCCATTTGAAGTAGTTAAACCTTATCCTACAGGATTTTTCTAAATTTTCTTGGTTTGTGCAGGTTTTAATGTTTTTTTCAAATGTTTTAGAGGAGAACTGAAGGTCGGGGATTGTTAGAACACCTAATCCTACATGGGTAGGTGTGGAATATGAAAAGTCACAATGGAGTCCAAGTGACCTTGGAATGTGAAACCAAGAGTCACACCATTGTACTATAAATGTACATCTTTGTATAATGAAAAATAAG